>JASANF010002585.1:0-99274 GCA_030248245.1 Trissonchulus sp. WLG1_4 | reverse complement strand
TTATGTGTGACGTTGCTTTTCGTTCAGTTACGTATAGGTGGGATTCCGCTGAAGGCAGGCCTTGTACTGTTTTGTACGCAGGTTTTGTAAGTGTTTGCCAAGTTCAAAGCGGATATGCAGTCTTGATCGTATTTTTGAGTAGCTCAAATTCATAAAAGGCTGTAAATATAAATCCAACTTCTCAGTTTGCAAGACCTAGCTGTCGTAGTGTAATTATAATAGCTTCTTTATTTTGTTTTTTCTGACTAAAAAATATTTTTCTTCAAGTTGAAAGATATTGTATTTATTTGCCACTATGTTGGTCTTTACTGCCATGATTTTGATGTAGATTTGACCTCATAGCTGGTTTACTGTAGTATTTTATAGTATAGCTATTGTTGCTATTGTTAGCTTGTTTGTGCTGGTTGCTGTAAAAGTCAAACGAATAAAGTTTTTTTGTGTATTTTGATGGTGTGATCGTCAGTAAATAGGTTTTAAAGGTAGTCATTTTTACATAAACCTGACCTGCTTAATTGTGGTCAACTTTGTAAGTTCTTGCCGCTTCAAGGAAAGTCAAGTAACTTTATGACGTTGGTTTTACAGGAAGTACGTGCGTGTAACCTACTTCACGTCCGTAAAGCCCGGTTCGATACTAGGGCGAAAAAGTTTAAAATTAGAAAAGTTAAGGGTTATAAAATTAAAAAATGTAGGGGTCATAACTTGAACTGCAAAAAAGTTACAGGTCTTACTTTAACTGTAACTTTACTTAAATTAAAACACCCTTACCTTAAGTTTAACATTAAAGTTATTTAAAAACTGATATAAAATATATCGATTTTTTGGCTTTCACTTAAATTAGTACTTTAATGGAAATGCTAACTTTTTTTGTCCTTGTTCATACTTGTCCTTATCATTTCGTCCATAAGCAATTTCAGAGAATCTACCCGGCCAATTTAGCCATATTTTTTCACCAACTACTAAACTTGGTGCCAATCCAGTTCGTAGGCAAAAATATACCTAGGCGGAACGATTAAGTCGATGCTTTCACAGTAGCTGACCGAAATTTGTCCCTGTCCCTGTGTAAGGATGTTTAAGTTACAAAATTTTAAATCAGTTAAGTTATTTGCGCAAAAAATAAATCAGTTAAGTTAGGCAAAATCAAATCAGTTAAGTTAACTGATAACTGATAACTTTAACTGATTTTAATTTCAGTTACATAGTAAAATTAAATCCACTTTTATACGCTTTTTTAGGTTTTTTAAATCATATTAATGTGTATGAATTAGATTTCTAGAGATTGTGATAATTTTTATTAACATATGCCGCGTTGATTCCTGTAGGTAGGTTAGGTACTACCCCCTGCCTAAATTCTCGTGCGCTCCGACATTATAAAAATTTGCTCATAAATGTTCAAATTCTTTCTATAAGCTGATTAACGAACACCTCTGAACTAAGATCTCGTTAAGTGTTCAGAATTACTGGTGCTAGCCACTAACGCACGTAATTGTTTGGAATATCCAAATACCCTCAGGAGCAATACGTTGTGTTAATGTACTTCGTTCAGTTACGTATTGCTCGGAAAAGTTGATCCGCACCCCCCCCCCCCCGCCCCGGTGGCTCACCCCCCCCCCCCCCACCAGGAGTACGGTAGCTGCCCACGTATATATGGGCAGAAGTCATTGCTGCCGAAAAGGGTCGATCTTTGAATATTGTCAGTCACTGGGATTTTTTTTTCGGTGGCAAATTTTCGCAATTTTGCGAAAAGCTTGAAATTTCTTTCGCAAAATCAATTTTTTTTTCGCAGACTTACTTTTGTTTCTTAACGCAGTATATAGATTTTACATTTAAATGTTACTAAAACATTATTGCGATTATACGGGATTAAAACTGGCGCAATTTTTACCCTTTTTGGCCAAAAGCACCTATTTTGACATTTGTATTTAAATTTATGGAGCCGTCCTGAGAATTTTGTGTAATTTTTCACAATTTTCACAATCGATGCTCAGCCGTAAAGAAATTTCAAAAGACCCGGCCCATGACCAAGTTAGGCATGAAAATGCTAACAGTTTGAAATGTTTCGTTATGTCCCATTCGACCCCTATTATGCTGTCTATTAGTGTTACATGCAGTCGGTGTGATAATACATGCAAGAAAATGTGTCCCATTTACAGTCACTAGAAACACCAAGTCACAAACTTGCACGAGCCCGGGCCTAGGGGATCAGATAAAAAAGTCGGAGGAATTTTTAAGTTTTAGGCCAAATACTGCGTCAAAATTTTTTCCCAATTTTGCGAAAAGGTTGGAAAATTTTTCGCAATCATCAATTTTTTTCGCAATTGCGAACGTTTTTGCGCAAAAAACCCCAGGTGAGTCATATGGGTGTTGACTGTTGAAGAAACGGTTTTTTAGTCCATACTGCAGCCTAAGAGTTGCAAATCAATATCAACACAGATGTACATGGGGGGGTCTGGGGGGGGGCAAGCCCCTTCCAGATTTGAGATTCCGGGACACGCCCTCCTTCAGATTTGACCCACCGGGACAAGCCCCTCTCCCAGAAAGGTGCCCGAACTCTCAAAAATTGCTCCAGATTGCCGTAAAATGCTTCAAAATGAAGCAAAAAGCGAAAAAATGACTAAAAATGGCCAAAATTTGCTGTAAACCTCCCTTTTTGTTTTTGTTGCCAAAAATTTTTGCGTTTTTGTCTGTTCCAGCCGCCAAAAACTCGGGACAAGCACAAGCCCCCCTAAAATTTCAAAAATTCTGGGACAAGCCCCCCCCCCCCCCAAACCGAGACCACGCATACATGTATAAATATCAATGCAAATGAAAGTTCGTTGTTGAAATTTTTGAAAGTTAATACATTTGTTTGAACTATTGTTATCACGGTAATCCGGCGTACCTTCTGAAGTAAATATTTCTTCTTCTTCTTCTTCTTCTTCTTCTACGACGCCGCCAAGCAGGCCGTCTTTCCCAGTCCTGCAGTATGGAAGTATAGCAGGCGGGGAAAAAAAAACCCGCATTTTCATATTTCGTCATGTAGCTCATAGACTATACGTTTTCACGGGAAACCAAAAAAATCTGTCGTAGGCCTAACCTTGCTCTAAATGCTGGCACCGGTTTCATTTCGCTATCTCTTACCATTTTTTGGCGGGAAGCCAAAAACTTGCCGGGGAAAAAAAACCCAATTGGGGGAAAAAAAACCCATGTGGGGGAAAAAAAACCCACCCCATAAATCACCCGAAAAGTGTGTTAGCGGTAGTTTTTCAACGCTATGGCACGTATTAGGAGTAGTAGAGGCCACTGATGTCAAAACTATGCGCAGATTTGCTATGGGGCCTCAGGTAGACAAGTTTGAAAACTGCCCTTCGCAGCCCATTATAAAATTTTGAATTTTCAGATTTGAAAACAAAACACCTTAATTTCGCCTGAAAACGTTGAAAACAACTAAAAAGTTGCTATTACGCTTCAAATACATGCAAAATCTGCACTTTATGGCTACTTTTTACACCATCGACCCACCATGGAGGGTACCGTAAGTGGGTGTGACTGGTCGTGACGGACATAGTTTAATTTTATTCGGTTATTTGGCGTTTAAACAAGAGAAACTAACAGGTTATAATTAAAAACATACAAAAAACTGGCAATAGTACCAGATAATACTACTTTCCGCTCCAAAGGGACCTCAAAATGACAAAGTCCGACTATTAGGCCTGTATACCAGAAATCGATCAAGAAAGTGTCAGTATGCGCATTTGTGTTAACAATAAACGTCTTTTTGCACTACCATGAGTCTTTTGGAGTAGCTACAAGGTTTTTCGACATCACCAGACCATTTTCAAAAAGTGGGTTTTTTTTCCCCCACATGGGTTTTTTTTACCCCGTCTAATTTCGGTCATGCCCCCCCTCGTACGAAAGAAGGAGGGACCTGCCACTGCGGTCATGAATAGAGGAAGGGTAGTCCTCTGTAAAAGTGTTTTTACATTTGAGCTCGCATCTTTTAGTGCTGAGAAATGAGACTCCAAAATTCACCTCCCTTGGAGCCATGTCGGGTCAAAAATGGGGGGTCAAAATTTTTGACTCATAAAAAGTACCAACGAGACCCCGTTTGGATACCGCTTATATACGTTTGCCTACAGGGACTGTACTATACGCTGGCAAATTTTTAGACCTGTACCATATACCCAAGTTCCGGAACCGGGGTGGGTTTTTTTTCCCCCAAAAAATGGGGTGGGTTTTTTTTTCCCCGCCTGCTATATATATATAGTGTATAAACAGATAGCTTGAGCTTGAGCTTAATCGCCAACTGGACCATGACTGAACACGGCGGCCACGGACATCCAGCTAGCGATCCTCCTCTGATTCATTCCCGGGCTAGATCAATTATGGTGTCCCCCACGAGTATCGGGCACGGTAGTGTGGCCGCAGGACATCGTGCAGATCTTTGGATGCACAATCTATCCAGATAGTTCGTTGACCGCCAGGCCGCCTTTTCCACCCAGGTGGGAGATCAGAGAACAGGACCATGTGGGGATGGGGAAGCCGATATTCTGGCATTCTATCTACATGTCCAAGCCATCTCAGACGTCGCTTTCTGATTGTCACAGCCGATTCCAGCCGAAGACGGTTGCCTTCTCGCTGCAGTAGATCGGCGCTAGAGACATGTTCAGACCTATGAATTCGAAGGATGGAGCGCAGACATCTGTAGTCGACAGTTTCAAGCCGTGCTATGTCGCAACTTCGGAGTGGTACACATTCTAACCCATACAATAGCATCGACATGACAATGACGTCGTAAATGCGCATTTTCGTCTTGTAAAATTAAGGTTCAGTGCAAATTTCGGGCCATAGCTGGGAATTTTTTTAAAATATGGAGCTGCTTGAGGTATTTTAGTGCAGCAAGTTTATTTTTGATGCTTATTAGCAGGTTTTCCAATAAAATCAGGCCCATGGTTTTTTTTGTGTAAAATAGGGTGTATTTACACACCGGCCGCCTAATTTACACAGCAAAAAATAAAAATACACACTGATTTACACAGCCCCATTTTCCCCCAAAAGTTGATTAAACGGCCTATTTTGGTTGTAAAATTTACAAAAATTCGCGAAGTGGCGATTGCAGCCTGTAACCTCTTTGTGCTAACAAAATTACGTCTAATTTTTGACCAAAAAACGAAAATCTTCAGTTTCTGCTGTTTAAACGGCTTATGATTTTTTTATTTTAGCATTTGCTTTTATGCACTTGAAAGTTGACAGTGAAAAATCTGACATGCTGAGCTTGTCTGTGCGATTTCTTGTAATACCTCAAACTACTTTGATACCCGGATTTAACCCGGTTTTATACCCGGATTTGAAAAAATTGTGTAGGATCTGGCTGATAAACAACTCTCTATCTGTGTGAACGATACATGTACACGGGGTCTTGGCTTGGGGTGGGGGCTTGTCTCAGATTTTTTGAAATTTTAGGGGGGCTTGTCCTGACGTGTCGGATACTTGAACTGACAAAAACGCTAAAATTTTCGATTATATATATATAATCTCATATATATTTTTTTATTTTCGTATGTAGTTCGAGTATCAAAAGCGAAATATTAGTTTTCGCGTGCAAAAACGGTCAATTTTCACCTAAAAAATATATACTAAAATACACACTTTTAAAAATTTACACAACAGACCCTTAATTTACACAGCAAATTTTTAATTTACACATCATTTACACAGTGCCGATTTTGAAAAAAAAACCCTGATCAGGCCTCAAGCTTAGGCTTAGGCTTAGTGCTTAGGTTAGGCTTAGTGCTTAGGCTGAGGTTAGTGCTTAAGCTCAGGCTTAGTAGGTGGGTAGAAAAGGCTTAGTCTTAGTTGCTTGCATCAAATGAAAGGACACCTGATACTGTGGAATCATAAATAAAGCTGCACTTTTGAACCGAAACTGACTGTCAGTGCCAGCTTGCTGCTGAGCATCAGTGACGTTTGTAAATCGTATTTATGGTATTCGCTTTCATTTAAAATCGCTACTTATGGCTAATGAATGATGCTTAATTTTCTATGAAAATGTAATTAATTTATTGTCTACGCGAAAAGAATCTGAAACTTTTGATATGCAAGCTCAATGTAACTATGTACAAGGGCGTACCCAGCAGGGGGGGGGGGAATGGGGGAATTCCCCCCCCCGAAATTTTTCCCCAGTGATTTTTTACACAAGGGTCCCCCCTTTGGTTTTTATGGTCCGGTGGGAAAAATTTTCTGATACGTCTCCAATGGACTAAATTTGGCCTAAAAATCAAAAATTTTCCCAAATTTTTTTCTGGGGGCTGCCGCCCCCAGACCCCTGCGACTATGTGGCTTACTATTCCTCGTTATTGCCTTCCATCAAAGCCTATGCATGTATACACAACTACATTATGCTGCATGTACATGTCTACACGAGTATATTATGCTACATTTACTTGTGGAATACACCGTCTGATATGACACTCCCATCTTTTGTTTTAAATTTTGTCGGAAAAGTTTCTGATACGTCTCCAGTTGACCAAATTCGGTCTAAAAAATTGAAAAAATCGCTAAACCCCAGACCCCTGCGACGTTGTGTCCTTTGGTTTTTTTAGACTGGCCGAAAAAACTTTCTGATACGCCTCCACTTGACAGAATTTGGCCAAGAAATCGAAAATTTTCCAAGAAAAAAAATTTTTTTAAAAGTGCATTTTAGCCCATTACAAAAAATCGAAAAGTCATCCCCCCCCCCGAAATTTTTTTCTGGGTACGCCACTGACTAATATATAGTTCGCCTCTTTTCAGTTGGCAAAATTACGATTTTTAGTATAAATAAGCTAAATATGTTGCTAACAAAGCTGTATTAAATATATTATTAAGTGTTACTTTATGACGATCAAACTTCAGGCTGAAAATACGACTGTATTGGTCATAATTTTCGAAAAAAATTGAATTTTTTTGAAAAGGTATAAATCAAAGTTTTTTCGCTTGGAAAGTGCTAAAAATGAACTCAGCGCATGCGAAAACCTATAAAAACGTGTTTTCACCGCGAAAAAATATCAGTTTGAATTCCCCCCCCCCGCCTCTGTTGCGCCGTATATAAATGTTAACGTTTTCTTCTCAGTGGTCTCCGTGTAGTGGTTCGTCCGAGTTCAAATCTCGGTGAGACCATACTTTTTTAAATATTTTTATTTAAACATTTGAAATATTTCAATACATTCAAATATTTTAAATATATACTTATATAGTATATATATAGTATATATATATATAGTATATACATATATACTTATACTTTATATTAATAAATTACCTTGCATGGTGCATTTAATAACAAGGGTTTTGGGTCCGGAAAAAAAAGAAAAAAATGGAAAAAAATCCAGTCTGACTATAAATCTCAAAAGTGTCATAAATAACGCTAATTGACACTTTTTAAGCATTATTCAGTGAAAGTTAGATGTACACAGTGTGTAGCAATAATAGATGACATTTTAGCCCAAGGATTTCACACTTGCATGCATGCGAATTCATCTGACTGTACTGACAGCTCCCACTCCCAGACTCAAATGCTTGAAGCATGGAAGTGTTGATACGTAAATAGGGCCTACGAAAAAAGGGGACTGTAGTGTAGTGGTTAGCATTCTTGTTGTCGACACGAGCGGCGCGGGTTCAATTATATACCGGCGCCTCCAATTCTCTTTTTTTCTAAATTGGGGTCCCCTCTTCGTTTCAACATTCTGGCGACTTTGACAGCACGGAGAGGATAAGCATGGGTCCTCACTCCTTAGGACAGGTGGAGTATGAGCCCCATGTCCTGGCTTGGGGTTGGTACTTCAACTCTTCGGTATTGGCGCTGTACTGCTGTGCTATACGATTGTGTACGTAGGTTCTCTGATGTGGTTATTGGTTGCAAGGGCGTACCCAGCGGGGGGGGGACAATTCCCCCCCCCCCCCCCCAAAAAAAAGGAGGGTCTTTTACACCCTTTGGTTTTAATGGCCGGGCCGCAAAAATTTTCTGATACGTCTCCAAATGACCAAATTCGGTCTAAAAATTGGAAAAATCTCCAATTTTTTTCTGGGGGCTGCCGCGCCCAGCCAGACCCCTGCAAATGGTTTAGTAATGTTGCGTTTGCAACGCATTTTATAGCAGATGTTACAGCAGGCGGGGGAAAAACCCCGCATTTTCATATTTCGTCATGTATAGTCACATGGGGTAAAAAAATACAAAATATGAGTACCAGGCTTTTTGCTTTCCTGGATTAAGTTTCTCGGGCAAACTTTTTTCCAACAATACCTCGCGGATGTTGCTCTACAAAACCACATATTAAACTTTTTTCTCTGCATTACTAATTTTGTATAAATCGAAAAATAAATGTATTTTTACCCCCATTTTGGGGGAAAAAAATACGGTCGCGGGAAAAAAATACTGGTCGATTCTGACCCATCCAAGAAACGCAGGCCAAAATGCTTCTACAGTTATTAAACTCAACTCAGATTTACTCAATTTTTTAATTAAACTCGCACATAAAAAAAAGGCCACTGAAATTGAAGCCCCAATAATATCACGACTGCTTTTTACACTACACTCTTTTTTTGAATTTTTTTCAAAATTTTTTCCGTCCACGTATATATTATTTTTTGCGGTAAACTGAATCATTTGACGTAAAGATTGTACCGCGGACGCCGAAATTGGTGGCGACGCCCTGCTTGATAGTTTTTGCTTACTTAATTATATGTATTTTACTGCTTATTTTAAGGCCTAATGTGAGAATAAAAGGAAACTTCTAATTCTGTATATAAGTTACGTACGATATGACCGATTCCAAACTAAGTTTTCCTCGAGTCCTCGACTTATTGTACAACATTATATAGCCATAGAAAACAGGAAAAAACGCAGTTACCCGTTTGACTTGAAGAAAGCTAGGATGTATCCTTAGTAAACATTATATAATTTATGGATGCAAATATATACATTTTGGTATCGTGAATTTTTTCCATTTTGGCATTTTTTTCCGAATTTCGGAAAAAAATGGAAAATTTTCCGGAAAAAAATGGAAAATTTTCCGGCCTTCATTTTTTTCCTTAAAAATATCAACCCTGGTATAAATTACAAAAAATCTCCAAGTGGCGACTGCGGCCAATGACTGCTTTGTAATAAAGAAAATAATTCTTATTTTTGACTCGAAACAAAAAATCTCCAGTTTATGCGGGCTTCGTAAGACTGGCACTTAAAAATTGGCCATTTTTGATTAAATTTAAGCAATTTTTCTTTAACATTTATGTAAAAAATGTAAAAATTGCGTCAGTCTTGGGAGAGGAGGCTTGGCTGATTCAGGGGAGGGGGCTACCCCACCAGGGGGGAGGGGTACCGTACATACCCAAAAAATTGGTGCTGTTACATGTATGTGATACTTCAAAGTACTTTTAAAGCTGCACGGCAGGTTTTAAACCCGGAATTTAAAAATGTGTAGGATCTGGCTGATGATGAAACAGATGTGTGTAAACCTGCGTATAAGGCGTTTTTCGGGTGCAGTCAGCACCATATATACATGGGCGTGGGGGCGTTGGGGGGGGGTTTCACCCCCCCAGAAGGCATCGTCACTCCCCCCAGACAGGTGCTTCACCCCCCCCCCCCCCAGAATGTTTTGAAGGTAGCTCACGAAGCAATAATCGGTGGCTCACGCGAAAAAAACGCGAAAAAAAAATTATTTGCTCCGCACCCCCCCCCCAAAAAAAAACATTCGGTAGCTAGCTGCCCATGTATGGTCAGCACTAGGGTGCACAGCGTATATATATATATATATATATATATATACACTCTATTCTCAATCTTCATAATTTTTATTTTCGTAGTTTCGTAAGTCGCAAAGTCAAAATATGGGGTTTTTAAGTGCAAAAATTTGCTCGAGGACAGGCTGACTAAACGAAACTCGCTGAGGGTATCATCAAAGTCAGGGGCGTGCTGTGAAAAAAAAAGTGCAAAAAATAAATTTTTTACCTAAAAAATGTCTAAATACACACTTTCAAAAATTTACACAACATACCCTTAATTTACACAGCAAATTTACACAACATTTACACAGTGCCGATTTTGAAAAAACCCTGGTACAATGTAGTAATCTATGTGTTATAAAATTTGCAATTGTTGGAAATAATAAATAAATCCCACTATTATGTACAATTACAGGAAAACGGAGAATCTTGAAAAAAACGGACTAGCTAGGCGAAATAATGTCAAAATTGTTATGTTAAAATTGTGTTAAAAGTTTATGTTCAAAAAATTGTTACAACTGTTTTAAAACTTAAAAGTATTTTAAAATATTAAAAATATGTTACAATTGTGTTAAAAATATGTTAAAATTTGTTTGAAATGGCTTTAAAAGTATGTTAAAATTGTGTTAAAAATATGTTAAAATCATTCAAAATATATGGCCTGCAGAATTTTAACCCAAATTAACTTGTTTTAACACTATTTAAAAAACAGGTTAAATTGTGTTAAAAATACGTTAAACGAAAGTGCTAAAAACATGTTACAATTTTGAAATTTTTAACATAATTTTCAGACATTTTTAGCATGTTTTGAACTGCTGCTTTCACAGTCTTGAAAAGTTCGAATAAAAGTTAAAAAGTTGTCCAAAATACTTCTAATTTTTTAGTTTTTAATGAACTTTTTGAAAAAGCAATACGGTACAGATACGACTGTACAGCTCGACAGATTTTTTTGCCAAGGTTTGATAAAAAATCTGGATCAAGTGCAGTTTGGGGGGGGGGAAATAGTGGACCTATTTTTTGGAGTAGAGCACCTTGAGGGAAGTATTTTTTGTAATAGAACCCCTATCCACAGATTTGGATTTTCTGAGCTATGACCCCTTGAAAATCGCATTTTCAGTGTTTTTGGAAGTGAACGTAGGCCAAAGTTCGTAGCCAAAAATGGCTATAATCTTTTTGGCTTTTTGGACAGTTTTGAGTGCGTTATGATGTTTTAAGGCATCGTCTAGGCTTATTTAGTTGGCTAGGCTGGCAGGATTTTTTCTAAAAATTTCGATTTTTTATTGCCTAAGCCTGAGCCTAAGCCTAAGCCTGAACCTAAACCTAAGCCTGATACTAAGCCTAAGCCTAAGCCCCATACTAAGCCTAAGCCCTAAGCCTAAGCCCAAGCCTAAATTAAGGCCAAGTTTGGTCAAAAATTGGACGTTTCTGGCAAATTTGGCCAGAAAAAAATTTTTTTGGCAGGAACCCGGTCAATGAGCATTTGTTGAACGACAATCTGACGCCATTTAGACACGATTAGAACTGAAAAAAAGGGCTTCGTAAAAAATTGCGAAAACGTCCGTCACTGAGGGTTCAGATTTCGTGTGGTCATATCTCAGGAACCGTATTCTCAAAATTACCTGCAGGTAAAGTTAGGCTAACTTTACCCATAGGTAAAGTGAAGGTAAAGTCGTATTCTCAAACAATGCCTAAAGCCAATGTGATAGCTAAGGTTACCCTTAAGATTCGGTCCAGAAAAGGGCGCAACTGAGGCGGGGCAGTCTGGTGATGGCTCTGATGGCGGGGCAGTGCTTTATCTTGTTTCGCAGCTAAAGTTAATGTATTGTGCGTAATTTTTAACCTCAGCCGTCGACGATAACCTCGTTTTCAATTTTTACTTTACCTTTGCCCACAGAATTAACTTTGCCTTCACCTTACCTGTGGGTAAAGTTAGCCTAACTTTACCTGCAGGTAATTTTTAGAATACGGCCCCAGAAAATCCAAAAAATGAAATAGGGGTTTTTGAAGCAAAAATGCTTCCCCCAAGGTGCTCTACTCAAAAAAATAGGTGCACTATTTCCCCCCTCCCCCCCAACTGCATTTAACCCAAAAATCTGTTGAAGTATTGTTGTAAATTATAACCAAACGTTTTTTAAAGGTAAAATAAAATTCAAGTGAAATTTTAGTAAAAAACTAAAAATTGTCTAAATTTTACTGAAAATTTACTGAATTTACTTTCGAATCAAGTTTTGTAGAAATTTTATCGACAAATAACAAATGTTGCGATAAAATCGAAACAAATGAAACATTAAAAAATTAAATTGACCAAAATATCCACTACTTTCGCCTGATTGGTGTCCACTGTCCACATTTGAAAATTCTTGGAAAGGCACATTGTATATACCGATTTCTTAATTTTCCTGCGTTCACTTTCAAAAACACTGAAAACACGGCTGAAAACTTTGGACTAGTTTTGAGTTTTGACACTCTTTCCATTTTTGAGCCGTTTCAAGGTGGCGCATTTTAGTTGGCTTTGATCTAACACGTTCAAAAATAAGCTCGCCGCAATCTCGACAATGGTTCGCAATGAGTTTTTTTTTAAATTTTATGTCCATATCACATTAAAAAATTTGCTTAAACTTTTTACCTTTTTCCAACAAAAAATATTTTCATTAAAATTCCTCTACAAGCCAGCGTACTTATACATGTACGTAATGATTTTGGATGATTATATTTTTGGATGATCTAGCAGCCGTGTTTTACTTGGCCACAGTTTAAAATTTTGCCATGTTTTAATAAGTGTAATACGATAACAAGTCGCCCAACTATAACTATAGATAATTATAACATTAGTTTTGGTTATGAGTTACATATGTATGACTAGTGCAATAAGTGCTCTATCGGTACGGTGTATGTTACTACTATTTCACACTTGAGGCAGCTCAGGCGTTTTTTGCACTTGAGTTAAAATAAATACAGTCAAAGGGTCTGACATGTAATTTTTCTTTTTTATTGTTTATGTTTGTGAAAAAATAAATGCCATGCCAAGGGGCGTGGCGGAGGATCTGAATACCCCCTTTTGGCTTCCTCATAAGAACATTTCAACAAGGGTCTCCCCTTTGGTTTTTGTGGTTCGCCGGAAAAAATTTCCGATACGCCTCCAATTGACGAAATTTAGCCCCAAAATCAAATTTTTCCAATTATTTTGTGGGAGCTGCCTTGCCGCACCCAGACCCCTGCAACTTACGACTTCAACTTCAACTTACTGTAATAGCTTATTGTACTTTTTGTTATTGTCTTTTGGGAAGAGCTATGTATGTGTAAATACTAAATGAGTGTATAACATTATGCAGTACCTACCTACTTGTTCGATATTTTCGGATATGACGGTCTTACCTTTGGTTTTAAACTTTTAAATGTCTAGCTGGACAAAATTTTCGGTACATTTAATTTTGGTTTTTGAGCTAACATTTTCAAAAGTTGCTGTCCCCCCTTTGTTTTTTATGGCCGGCCAGAAAAAAATTTATCACACTAAATAATCTACTTTTTGCTAAATTCTACTCACGATTGCTCTACTGTGATTGCCACTTTGTTTCTATCAACTCAGTTTTTTTTTATATTTGGACATATTTTTACACCGCCTTGTTACTCAAAGTTACAAGTTTTACAAATGTAACAATTGTAATTTTTACATTTTTAAGATTTCACAAGAGCAATAAATGTTGCAATTGTAATAAATGGAAAAATGTCCTTGAAATCTGCAGCTATCACTTATTGTGAAATATTTTGGGATTACAATTGTCAAAATTGTAACAACTGTAATTGAAAAATCTCAAATTTAATATAATATTAACTTATTCTCACAAATGTTGCCACTTTAAAATTTGTAAAAATTTTGGATTTCGCAGCTACGATTATTACAACTGTAAAAATTTCAACTCGGTTGGTGCATAAAAAGCATAAAAATGTGAATGATCCGGCTACAAATTCTAAATCTAAGCCTAAGGCCAAACCTAAACCTAGCCTGAACTAAAGGTAGTTTGAGGCAAGTGCTGTATATAGACGAAAGTAAACGATAGCGCATCAAAGTGCTATAAGCGCTATTTTTTTCGTAGGCTTAAAAAATAGCGCTTATAGCACCTGAGGGCTATTGTTTACCAAGCTAGTGTTTAATTTGTTGAAAAATTTTTCAAGTTTTACTAAGTATACGGTCTCTCAGTAAAACAGAAGAATTTTAAAATTATTTTCAAATTTTGGTTTGTGTTCTTGTTGACGATATAAAAACATAGCTCATATAGCAAAACGATAGCACATCGAAGTGCTATAAGCGCTATTTTATTGTAGGCTAAAAAATAGCGGTTATAGCACCTAATGGTGCTATTTGAGCTATTTAGGCGCTATTTTGTGTATTTTGGCTAATTTATTGAAAATATTTGCGTTTTTTATTCCTAGCCCTAGGGACGGGCTTAGACTTGGGTTTAGGCTTGGGCCTAACCACAGGAACGAAGAATGGAAAGTTATATTGGGTGATTGCCTGCAATTTTGACTAATCTGGGCGAGGGTTGGAAAGCCCTACAAACTCAAAACCGGGGGATGGGGGGGTGGTGGGCGCCTACTGAATATTCTTACTCTTCTAGGGTTTTATTTTGCGTAACCATTAGGAGGGAAAAATGGAAAGTCATGTTGGGGCGATTGAGCGAGGGACGAAAAGCCCTACAAACCCAAAAACCGGGGGGGGGGGGGGTGGGCGCCTATTGAATCTTTTTACCCTTCTAGGGTTTCAGTTTGCGTAACCAATAGGAGCGAAAAATGGAAAGTCATGTTGGGTAATGGCCTATAATTTTGACTAATAGGAGCGAGGGATGGAAAGCCTTACAAACCCAAAAGCCGGTGGGAGGGGGGTGGGCGCCCAATGAATCTTTTCACCCTTCTAGGGTTTCAGTTTGCGTAACCAATAGGAGCGAAAAATGGAAAGTCATGTTGGGTAATTGCCTATAATTTTGACTAATAGGAGCGAGGGATGGAAAGCCCTACAAACCCAAAAACCAGTGGGAGGGGGGGGGGCGCCTACTGAATCTTCTTACCCTTCTAGTAACAATTTTAAAATTCTTATTTTTAACCATCACGTGCTATAAATGCTATTTCTAAGCCTATGAAAAAATAGTGCTTATAGCACTTTGATGCGCTATTGTTTTGCAATATGCGCTATTTTTGTTCCTTCTAGAGAAGGAACTATTGTTTTGAAATCAACTCTGCATAGTGTAAAAGTAGCAGCCACATGTTGTGCATCGCATATGATTAACACGTAAAGTCAGTATGGGAACCGACTGCTCTTTTTTTGAAAACAGATTTTTTTGTTTACTATTTTTAATGAAATAATGGTTAATAATACTCTTGCCTAGGTATTAAGTTGTCATTTTACTACAACTTTGTGATTTAAAAAACTTTCGTTCGGTAATTTTTCAAACTCGATACACATACTTATCACGTGATCGTCTAGTCTGCTGTTTGTTTTGTACTATCCTTCTACATAATCGTAACTAAACATCAGTATTCGTCGAACTGACGTGGTCGAGTGGTCAAAAGCGCTGGTCCAGAATTTGCTGATATAAACTTCGAGGGTTCGACCCCCATTTATTGAGTTTTTTGCAAAAAATTTACACCGCTTTTGTCAGCAAAAACTTTTTATGGGAGATAATCTTGTCGAGGAAAAGCGATTGCGTCATTGAAATCACAAGCAACTGCGGTGATTATGCGGTGTTTTCGAAAAAAATCGTTGAATTTATAGTGTGTGAGATCAACACCTAAGCATTGAAACTGAATAAATTGTCCGTGCACAGGTATCACGGCGAAGCTAAATTGTCCTGGGTAAATTAAGGAGAATTTTTACTCAGCGAAGGAACCTTGCCCCTTTTTGGGGCCTGCTTGTTTTTATATCATCGACCAGAAAATAAACCAAAATTTAAAAATAATTTTAAAATTATTTTTTATTAAGGGATTGTACACGTAGTAAAAAGTACAAAAAATTTCAATAGAATAGCCAATAGCACAAAATAGCGTCTGAATAGCGCAAATAGCACCCTCAGGTGCAATAAGCGCTATTTTTTAAGTTTTCGAAAAAAATAGCGCTTATAGCACTTTGATGCGCTATCGTTTTGCTATATGCGCTATTTTTTAATATCATTTATCAAAACACAAACAAAAACTTTAAAAGTATTTTAAACTTCTTAATTTTAATTGAGAGATCTTATACGTTCTAAAAAGTACAAAAGTTTTCAATAAAATAACCGATAGCACAAAATAGCGCCTAAATAGGTGCTATATGCGCTATAGAATAAAATAAAAATTTTATCTAAGTCAAAATAGCGCCTCAGAAAAAAAGATAGCACCTGCCATGCGCTATGATAGCGCTGTGCTATTATAGCACTTTGATTTTGAAATGTGCTATAATTTGCTAAAAAAGCGCTATTTTCCGAAACGCTATAGCCGCTATTTAGGTGTTGTATGCGCTATATAGGCATATAGCGCTTCTATGTAAGAAGACTGACAAACGCACTGATCCAAAAGTACACCTTCAAGCTTATTTGTTCTTATCTGAGGTAGAGGTGCCTTGAGGGAGTAACATGTGTAATAATAAGCAATATTGGAGAACTTCGATTTTTGACTTGGGTAGCCCCCCTTACGGTGGCGCTCTGAATAACCGACTGTGGGCGATAAAATTTTTTACTTTAGTTTTCGTGGTTTAACTCAAGAAAAAAAGTTGTGTAAAGTTAAACAAGCTTTTATTTGATGTACATAACATTTAATTTTGTTCAACTTAAAATTTCAACCAATTTTTCAATGAAAAAAATTTTTAAATCGATATGCCAAAAAATTCCATATGGCTTTTAGTACTTTTTAAAACAGTTTTATGCAGCGAAGTGCTAGCTGCAAATTTTTAAAAAGTCGTATGTGTAGGCAAACCTTTCTAAAAAAATTTCTAAAATACGTTGAGCAACATTGACAAAAATACACTATTTTTCAAACTAATTTTTCGTTAACTATTCTGAAACTTTCTCAACGGATTTTAGTACAGAAAAATTAGTTCTATTTTTTGAAAAATACGTATGTGTAGGCAAACTTCAGGTTTCTGAAATTCAGCTATGGTGCTCATTTTTTAAGATTACTGTCAGCTGCAAAAACCGATCCAATTGAAACTTTGCACACGGTTTAAATAGACGTGTATGAAGGCGCCGAACTTCTTGAATTGTAACTTTTATGATTTGCCTCAATATGACAGGCTTTCTAAAACGTCACTTTCGATAAAAAATAACTGAAAATTTGTCGCCACTAACTAAATTTCGACAAAAAAGGTGTCCTGGCCAGAGATAATTTTCTTTAAATTAAGCTATTGAGTGTTCAATTTGATTAAGGCACTGCTGAGCTTCGTCGTTTCAAAAATTAGACAAATTTTGCAAAATTTCAACATTGATGTTGAAATAAAATTTGCTAAAATGGTTCCATAAGTTTGAAGCTTAGCAAAAAAATGTGCCTGGTGTCTGTCTTGGCTGCACTTGAGCAAAAATTTATATCAGCAAGAAAAAGTATAGCAATTTGATTTATTGGAAGTTACTCAGTGCGCCCCCTTAAGGGGATTTAATGTAAGCTCAGCATTGGCCCAGTAGCTAAAATTTGTAATATAGCACTGGTCTGCAGATTCAGAGATGGGTGGTTCGAACTCCCTTTTATTCCGATAAAGATATTCCTTTTTTCCAATAAGAACCCACTTGCTGTCTAGGCATGACGAGACGTAAATAAAACATGTGCAGTAAGATAGGTGAGCGGTGTTGGCGGTCTGCGGCCTTGTGGGGGCTTGACCGATGACCAGACTGAGGTTCTCAGGACCGGTCACTAGCGGTCAACCGTACCCTAATGAGCGATCGGGTCACCAAGATGCTCACAAATCTCCCATGACGACGACATAGCCACTCGCAAATAGTTAAAATTCCCATTATAAAATAGCAGCAAACAAAAAAGTTTTAATAACGTAACGATACAAACGGGAACAAAAATTGGCCACGCACCAACTAGAGTAACTCGTAAAATCTCATAAACTATAAAAAACAAAGACTGCCTAACCGACACTACAAACAACAAACAAACAACGAAACAAAAACTAGCAATAGACACACCAGCCAACTGACCTGCCAACGGACCAACCGAACACTTCACGCTACCATTGTCGATTGAACTGTGTAACAGCATGCCAGCGTCCTCACTCATAAGAGACTGCCTGTCAAAGATACTGACCGTTTAGAAGCTCATTTGCATATTCACAGAATTGGTACGTACGTACGCACACTGATACGCTCTGGCACGCCGTCCAGAGCACAAGTGAGGCCCATTTGTGGCCGTCACATAGGTAACATTTAAGCTTCTATCTGAAACTATGATTAATGTTCCGATCATGCGTCGATTTTAGCTTAAATATTTATTATTTAAATTAATGTAAGCCAAATATGGTTGACCAAATAGGTAGGTAGGTAGGTAACCCAAATAGGTAGCTTAAATATATACGCCTGTTTTATTTTAAGTTAAAATTTGTTGCAGTAGTAACATTAGTAAGAATCAGACCCTCAACAGTTTTAATTTCAGCAAAAAATCGTTTTTGGGCTTACTTGATGATGCTGACATCATCGTCCATGCTATGTTTATGTTTATGAGCAACAGTTGTCTAGAATCAGTTGTTTAGAGTCTGTGTTGGTAGTACATAAACAATTTTAAACCCTGGACGGGGGACTAATGGAGACAACTGTTAGTGCGCCGAGTGCAAATCAAAAAAATAAAGCGTGCGCCGGGGCCTACCGATTCAGCCAATAACGCCTAGTTCCGACTTACGTTTTGCGGATTAGAATTCACTCATACGACAGGTCCGTTCCATCACAAGGCGTCAAGGCGAAACCACAACGCCTACAGGGCCCGACTGCGGCCAACAGCAAACTAACTACAAGTCTTAGAATCTGCGCCTAGACCAACAGCATAAAAAGGAGCAATTTATTGACACGAAAGCAACGAAATATCAATTACAGAACAGTGGCAAAGATTTTAGAATCAAAACATTATTAAAACAAAAAAAACAAAGAAGTGGTCCCTAATCCCTACTACCCGCGTCGCACGTGCCCTCCTAAAACTTTCGGTGAAATTTAGTGGCCCAATTTTAGTCCTGCTGCCACACAACGAAACCTATGCTTCATTAAGCAATGAGAAAATTTGACTTTTTTCATAGCAAAAATTGTAATTTCTTTATGGCCTCAATATGATGTTTGATCGCAACTCCGGCAGTCAACTTATTGTGCATCAAATACAGCGGATATTGTAGTTTATTTTTAACAGTCAACTATGACAGGTGCACTTTTGCCGTGTTAGTATTATAGGGTGCGGTACACATGTATTATGCCTGAGCGATGGCGCAAAATTTTCACAAACTTTCAAGTTTGAGCGCTTATAACTAATAAACAGTGCGTCCTAGACCCTTAATTGACGCAATCGGTGGAATGCATACAGGCTGTCTTAACTCAGCCTTGCTGAACGCAGTCTAAGAGCGACATTCTGACCCTATGTAATACGTGTAGAATTTTTTGTCACGATGTTCTAAATTACTGAAATAGAATGTCTTAGACTGGTTTTAACGTTAGACTGCCTTTATGCATTCCACTCAAAATGTTTTATTTACCATTAAAATTTTTATCAAGTGGTGTTTTTGCGAGCTTTGCGAGCAATAGCCAAAAAACTGGTAAGTGTCAAATCCGACTGCCTTGAGAGAGAACCTCTGGGCGTCAGGGTTAACCAGGGTACCGTGAATCGCCAATTTGGCATCAATTTCGGTATCTTTCAATTTTTTTAGTAATATCTGCTTTAAATTGCTCATTTTTGAGCTTCTGGACCCGAAACTTTATTAACCGGTTTTTCCTTAAATAACATTTGCTAGTTTTTAGGAGTGTTAGTGCATAATGATAATGCAAGCTGATCTTAAAAACTGTTTTTTCACGCAAAGTTGAAAATCTGAGATAATTTTCACAATTGCAATTGGCCAAAAACCAGAACAAATCTGCCAAACTTTGGGAAAATCAGAAAATTTAGAAAGAAACCTTAAATTGAGATATTGTATCAATATAGCACAGAACCATGTCGAAAATGACACATATTTCAAAACGTGCACACCTTTTGAAAACAGATTAGAAACGTTTGTAAATGGTAACGCAAATCGTGTCATTTGATTGACACTGCAATTACCTTTATCTACAGTAGTAACAATTTGTAGCATAAAGTGACAGCCGCAGTTAATCCCCAAACTTGTTTTCGCTTTTTGCAAATCGTGTATTTTCTGGCGAAAACCCGATTTTGAAACTTGTCATTTCAAGCGTGTTATACGTTTAGATTTTTGACACGGTTCCCAGGACGTTCAAAATTACATGAATGCATTTTACCTAGCTTTTACTGTCGGGGAGTAATTGTATGAGTTCAGGAATTTGGTGGTTGGCGGATTAAACTTTGTAAAAGTTCACATGTATCAAAAGCATACATTTACTCTAAGGTTGGATTTCACATATTGATTTCACAAAGGTAGATTTTCTAAACCATTGGTTTTACGTACGTTTTGCATGATTTACACATAATTTCACTTCAAAATATTGCCTGATTCGTTACAAATTCCTTTGATTTTATTATCCATTTGTGAAGTATGTCTAAAAAATGTGATTAGTGTGCATAGCGTGTTTAAAATGCTTAAAATTACGTCTAACGAAGTTTATACAATAACAAATGCTCAAAGTATTCACATTTGATTAATTGACGTAAAGTACTTGGCTCAAAGGCGGCACAGTTTTGTTACGAATTTTAACGAAGGTTAGTAGTATATAGGGGACAGGATGTGCTGTTTTGGAAGTCAAAAAATGGGGAGCAACAACGATCCCCGTTTCAATGACCTGGAGGAAATCACTGAAGGCTTTTACGAACTAACAATGGAAAAGTCCAAAATGGTATTCAACCTACCCCTGGTCATAGCCTTCTTAGTCTACAGCTACGCAAAATTAAAAATGCTTGACTTTTACGCCTTTCTAAACACCTATATCGGCAAAGAAAATTTCCAACTGATCGAAATGGACACCGACTCTTTTTACTTCGCAATTTCTGCCGATACCCTCGCGCCTCAGTCATTCCTGAATACAAAGGCGACTATGACGCCGACAAAAAGAAGTATATAGCCACCAGTGAGCACGACCAGCGAACGCCAGGTCTCTTCAAACTAGAGTGGGAAGGCGACGGAATTATTGCTCTCTGCAGCAAAACGTACTATGGCTGGTGTAACGACCCAGAGTCCAACAAAGAAACTAATGTCAAGTGTTCCACCAAAAGATTGTCAAAATCTACCAACAAAGTGACCAAAGACAAACTCCTCAGAACGTTGGTGGATCAAATAACCCAAGGCGGCACTAATCATGGATTTATGGTGAAGCGTAGCGAACTGCTCTAGTACGAACAACGACAAAATTGCCTAACATATTTATATCAAAAGCGCACCGTTGACAGTGACAATGTTAGCACGAAACCCCTGTTATTGTAATTGTATTGTTATATCTTGGTCATAATTGGTTAGTTTTCTTAAAACGAAACACTAAACTTAACGCGTAAATTATATGCAAAGTGTGATAATTCACAGTTTTACTAACCAATTCTGGACCTTTTTCGTGTAATACTTCATGTGTTTGAGTCGTTTCTGTGTATTTGTTTGTGTGCGTATGCTAGTTATTATATATACGTGTATGTTATGATATGATAGTGGTGTTTATTATTAGACGACTGACCGAACGATTTTAACAACAGTTTGAAAACGGATAATCAGTTTTGTATCTGTTTTTAAATTTATTTTCTTCAAAACAATAGGTTGGGTGCTAGTGCATTTTTGTTTTTTTCACGCTCATAAGGTGGTCGAGCATTACGCACAGATTCACCTCTTCCTTGTGTTGGAGTTATACCAGGCTACGAGTAGTAACACCAAAACAAGAGTATTCCTAAACTACTTAAGGGCGGGGGAGATCGAATTACATACCATGATTCTCAGAGGACTTTAAAAATAAGTTTAGAGCGAGTTTTGAGACCTCACTTCCGATCCCGCATGCAGGGAAAACCCGCAAGCGGGGTACAGTCGTGGGTGTCCCAGTTTAATGTTTAAAAAAATTTTATTTGGTTGTAGTAGTAGTTTGCTGCTTTAGTCGTTGTTGTGGTAGTAGTTTGCTGCTTTAGTCGTTGTTGTGGTAGTGGCTGGTTCACCAGCAGGAGCAGGAGTAGTACCATTAGTAGGTAGTAGTAGCTTCAGAAACAACAGCAGTCGCAGCTTCAGCAACAGCGGCAGTAGTACCAGTTGCGGCTGTTGTATGTAGTAGTACTAGTCGCCGTAGCAGCAGCAGCAGTAGTGATAGTAGTAGTCGACATTGTAGCTGTAGCAGTATTAGCACTCGTAGCTCCAGCAGCTGCAGTAATTACCAGTTGTGGCTGTGGTAGTCGTAGTAGTCGTAGTCGCAGCAGCAGCAGTTGTAGTACCAGTTCTAGCTGCGGTAGTAGTAGTCGTAGCTGCAGCAGTAGTAATAATAATAGTCCTCGTCATTGTAGTTGCAGCTGGAGCAGCAGTCGTAGCTCCAGCAGCAAAAGTAGTAGAATTCCAGTGGCAGCTGTGGTAGTAGTAATAGTAGTAGTAGTCGTCGTATCAACAGTAGTGGTGGTCGTTTTGGCATCAGTCGTAGTACCAATGGTTGCTGCAGTAGAAGTACCTGTCATAGCAGTACGAGTCGGCGTAGTAGCAGCCGCAGTTGTAGCAGCAGGAGCAGCAGTTATTGCAGTAGTTTTGCTGTCACTGTGTCATAGTAGTAGTAACTGTTGTCATCGCTGTTGGGTAGCGAACCTATTGCAGCAGTCCATATGTTGACTTTCTGATCAATTTTGTGATACTTTTTGTTGAAAAAGGCAATTCTTGAGGTGCCTCAAGCTTTGGTGTTGGTTCAGTTCCTGCTGGTTTAGCTTTGGTGTTGGTTCAATTCCGAACTAAATATGTTGGAATGGTATGGTTTTATTAGAATGAAGCCAAAATGGCTAGCTAAATCGCTTGACTTTCTAATTAAACAAGTAGGCCCCAAAAGGGGCAAGGTTCCTTCCCCTGTGTCTACCTTTCACGTTTAAATTAATTGGTTCTCTATTCCATACTTACCCCAAGCTACATACACTTCGTATCTACTTTATATCTAACTTATTCTTACCTACTTTAACTACATAGTACATACGTAGTATACAAAAACATGCTGCAGGATGTTAAGCATCCCGCTGCATCGAGCCATTTGGCTAAAAAGTTACGCCTTGATCTGAGCTGAGCAAATCAGCTCTAAGAAGCGATAAAAAGTGTTCTCTAATGGCTCTTATATACTGCTGGTGAAACATCCCGGTGCCGATTTTGAAATAGTACATTACTACAGCACTGTGCATCGATTATTGATTTTTCTGCATATACGCAGACAAAAACCAGCAGACAGCTCCCAAGCTGAAAATACACGTAAAACATACTGGCTATGCAGCCTGCTCAGTAGCGTTAAACGCTACGAGCCATTAATTTCAAAACAATAGTTCCTTCTCTAGAAGGAACAAAAAACTCAAAAGACAATGGAAGCCTGGATAAACTCAAAGGAATACCTAAGCACTATGAATCGTAACTTTATAAGTATTTTAAATCAAATTCGGTGGAATCGACAGTGTCAAACTTTCAAATTTGCCAAACTTCTAATATAGTTTTTAAATGTTTATTGTTTATATATAGTTGTATTTCTGTACTACGTACAAGTTGTGTGACTTAAACAAAAAAATATGATTACGCCGTATTTGAGTCCATACTTATCATTTATAAAAAACATACTAGTTATTTTTAGAGCTAATAAATTAAGATATCAAACCACGCTTTAGATGACACGTTGTCCTCTTGTCATATTGTCGTTGTAATGCAGTCAATCATGTAGTAGTAGTTGTATTGCAGCTTAGTCTCTGAGCCAACTGGATTTGCAGTTGAGTCCGTGAGGGAAGTTGACTTTCAGTTGAGTCCTTGAACCAAGTTGATTTGCAGTTGAGTGTCTGAGCCAATTCCGTAATGAAAATTAGTATTTTTATGCAACCTGTATTGCAACCTGTTTACGTAGATTCAATGGCTTAACTGCTAATAGAATTATTGAATCTTGCTATTTAATTGTTTTTTCTGTACTACCTGTTGCGCAAGTTGTGCGACTTGTTTAAAGAAATATCACGGTAATTTAATCACATTTGGACCCTTACATATTATTCATGAACAACGTTAACATACCGATTATTGGAAAATTAATAAACTAAGAAGTCAAACCACGTTTAATATAGGTAGTGACACGGTGTCCCCTTGTCCTGCTATTGTGGTGATGCAGTCTTTGGTTGTAGTAGTTGTAAATTGAGCTATAGCCGCTTTTCTATCGGGGCCTATATTCCATGTTACTTTGGTATTTTGTAATCCGTCGAAATGAAAGACTTTTGAATTTTTACAAAGCTTTGTAAAAATCTAAAATAGCGATTTTAAGACAAAAAAATGTTTAAATCCTGGTTGATTCCCGATTTAACTCAATTTACGCAGTCATTGACACAGTCTTTCCTCGATCGAAAATGCAGAAAATCTGTAGGAAATTGTCAAAGTGTCACAGGTAGAGCACCTAAGAAACAACAAACACAAACTCTCAGACTTATTCTTTACCCCGAATCTCAGAAACTTTTTCTTATTAAGCACTTCATGATAGTTTATGCATGTTAAACTACTTCACCCTCAACTTGAAATCGAGTACATGATTCAACTCTCTACCTATCAATCAACTGCAATAAGTTATTATTATAAACATTAGGAAGTGTCACTGCCAAGAAACAAAGAATAATTCAAAAAAATTGACCATGAATACAAAAAATTTTCCAAAACGACACCCAACCACAGTTTTCAGAATAAAAAATAGAATAAATTTTAAACTTATCACCTCCTTTTGTAATGATCATGCCACGATCCTGTAAATTTGCTACTTACAAATCCTGCATTTTTGTTCGTACAGTCTGGGCTACTAACCGTTCATATTTAAGCTTTACCGCATGTGTATGCTTACACTTGCGCACTTGCGTATACGTTTAAGTTTTGGATGAAGCGTATTACACTGTTCTGTGGACGCAGCTGTCCTGTTTCTTTTCCAATTTCTTCACTATTCACTATTCCTTCTATAGTGATATAGTTGGTAATGTAATTAGTTTTATTGGAATTTTTCACGTTAATAGTATAAAACAATCTAGTGTTTAAGGAAAACAAGAAAACAGACGGTTTTAGTTATATTTATCATGAAAGTAGTTGGTGTGATGTTGCTTTGAGTGAACGAAATGACGTTCAACCATTCGACGGTAAATTCAAAGGCTTAGGTGAACATCGGAAAAGAAACAGGAAATGGGTTGGGAAGGCTGCGGGGTGGGGTTACGTACTGCAATAAACTCACTAACAAATACGTGACTCTGCTCGGGATTTTTGGGGGCTTCGGCCCCCTTTTAACCCTCCCCCCCTCTTCTTTTTTCACTTTCTCTTCACTATTCTATACTATATAGTCAACTTTTAAGTTCCTGTATTGCATCATCATCAGCTTTTCATCGTTTTCATTTATTTGGTCACAAACTATGTTTAGATATTTCATTTTTCTCAGTCATATTCATGTCAAATAGAACCCTTAGTGTTTGTGTTCTAGAACATTATATTATATTATACCTGCTTTACCGGCATAATGACCAGCCAATCTCATATCGATTGCCCAAAGAATGACGATGAAGTCATGATCCTTTATGATTCTAACCAACGGAAGTTTGCAATTCGCACTAGGTATCGCAGCAGCCCACAACTATATTTACAGTAGTCCACACTCTAGTTACTACAACTACATCTTAGCCTATTTTTTGTAGAAAAAAACAGCGAGGATGTCAGTCGACGATGTCATAGCCCTGACCTGTTCGAAGACACTGAAACAACACGCAGTTATGGACACGACGAGGTTGACGAGACGCAGTACACGGCCTTTAGCTGTGCTCAACGAATTCCCAGCGAGGGTGAGCACAACAGTCTTACATGTATTGTACATGAAATTGGTGGACATGAATTTTTTAACAACAGATTTTATTCATTATGAGTTCACTGTACATACCGAGCTAACTTTTTATTAATTTACGAAATATAAAGCTATAATAATATATAATTTATTTAATATAATATAAAATATTACATTTTATTCCATTTTGCTTTTAGAAGTTTACAAGTACGCGGAAGAGGCTAAGGTCAGCATCGTTGATGTCCTACACAAAACCGCGCAGCGTCCTACACCACTGATGCCAGAAACCATGGTGCAGAAGTTCTTGCGCTCGTCGGACTGCAAACCTCCTATGATGACGTTTGAAGAGGAAACGGAGTTTGAGCAGACCGTCAGGGAAATGTAACTGTCCAATTCAGCGAGGATTGGCGACTTCGGACCAACGCTGGTGCCAATCTGCTATTGCTAAGCTTTGAAGAAGTGCAGAAGCTGTTCACACACGTAATGCACGCCAACTCTATGGTTGTGCTTTGGACGAGCCTAACCAATTAGGCTCGATTCATACTTTTGTCCGTATGTCCGTTCAGCCTGCAGGATGACGTCACTCGCAGCCTAGTGCAGTAGATCAGCCAGCGGCTGTGACGTTATTATTTCGTCATTTTGTCAGCTGAACGGACATACGGACGAAAGTATGAATCGACCCTTAAGCCACGACTGCCTAACCCACGACCGATTCATAGATCTGCAGGTTGCAAAAGTAAAAGACATTCTAGGAATTACTGACCCGGACATTGACGGACTGTTTGTTTAAATTGTCAAGCATTAGTTATTGTTTTTGTGTATTTGACTAATCTACTTTGTATATAATACAAATAAACACAAGAGCAAAATGTACAGTTTTTTATTTAATATACAACATATACTATACATATTATCCGTCAGCATTGTTGACAACATAGAAATTGCCTACGAAGTTCAGAAACCATGTGTTTTGAACAGCAGCGAGCAACTGCGTATTCCAAATTAGCGTGATGTTCACAAGCAGACAAGGTTTAATTATCATTCAAGCATTGAATGACAATGTTGAAGTCTGTTGCTGCGACCACACAATGAAGTGAACCAACTGCTTCTCGTCTGCTGTGACGATATAGTTTGGATTAAGTTTGGTGACAGTTTCTGAAAGTTGCCTAATGACGTACGTAAAACAGTTCATCTTTATTGTGTGGTCCCATCGCAACCTCTTCTGATCGAGTTGATTTTTAACAACTGTTTGCTCGCTGCTGTTGAAAATATCCAAATCAAATGGTGCATCAATGGGAAAGTGTTTAATTTGGTCACATTTTCCTGCAGGTTGCCATAGCATGGTTAATTTTAGTGGAACTGATCCGTAGGTATAGATGTTAATGTGGTTTATACTAACGTAAATTGCATCGGTAATAGTTGTTGTAGCGTCAGATAAGTTTAGCGTAGTAGCAAAACGAATTGATAAATCGTCCATAATTTCTGAAAACAACAAAATACAATAACAATATAAATATAGTGCGAAAGTTTACTCGAAGTCATTACTATCGGAAGCTCTCGTAATACACGGCTCTTAGCTGATACGCGCGGTGCATAGAGCAGAAACGGGCCACGTGAATTGGTTGAATAGCGTGATCACCGCAGCATAAGAAGGGGAACATGTCTGGAATTTGTGGGTGAATTTGTGTGAATCTTTTCTTTCAGTTTATTCTAATCCGTTTCGTTATAATAAACAGAAACCACGATTAGTTCACGAACTCGTGGGGCATAAATAACTAAATGAGCTTTCTTTAGTCCAGTTATAGCCAATTGACCTAATATCTGCGAATAATACGTGTGTTTTTTCTTTAGCTGTAATCCATTGTCTATTTTTCTACAATAAAAAGTATTTCCGCGATCGTTAATTATCTGCTGAATGCTTCTTGGTATTAAAAATGTATCGTAGAGACATTTAACTTCAAGTAGCCACGGCTGTTGAAGTTTGTCATTAGCGTTGTAGAAGATTCCATCCAGAGATGCACCCAAATGAGGAGACGATTGTGGAATACATAACCCGACATTGGCAACAATGGCATCCAAGTTGAAGTTATCCTTTAGATATTGAACATAAGCAAGCTTAGCGTTAGCTTCTTCCTGTATTCCAACTTGGCATGCTGGTGATAAGTTTGAAAGCTTCCTTGGTTCACGAATTTCATTCGCTAATTTAATGGACGCTTCACTGGTCTTAGTCGAAGATACTCTTCCAAATTGCGACGCCGTAAGCCGCCCATTTCTGTATCTCCACCAATCATCACACAAACGCTGAGAGCTAGTTTGCAACACAACTGACTTGTACAGCGGATTAGACATGACTGGTGTTAGTCAACGTGGTAACATTCTTTAAAGCAGAGTAAGATTAGTTCGGAATTAATGCCTTAACGACAGCACCACGAGAAGGTTCTCTGCCACCACTGTCGTACTATGCATACTTTTTTGTTTTTGTTTTCTATTTTTTCTGTATGCATAGATTTATTTGACATTTTTTGTCATATTTACAATATCATACATTTATAAGCCTGTACAATCAGTCAATATTTACACCATTTCACTACGAACACGCATTAGCATTTCTCCAAGGACGTTCTTGCCTAGCCAATTGTTAAAATCATCAGCATTTTTGTCGTCAATAGCAAGTCCAATTCCAAAAAAGCGTCGTATTTGGAAGCTTCAGCAAGGGTTGCTGTGCCAGTGTTCAGTAGTGCCAATCGAGCTGCCGGACTTTGGTAAAACTTTTCTCGCAGGGCTCGAAGCATGACATCCGGACCAATAAGTCGCCATTCTTCAATGTTGAAGTTAGGAATTTGTCGTCCAAGTTCCTTGCAACGTTTCGGAGATACGCATTTAATAATTTCTACATAAATATCCGTGGCTTTGAAGTGTAAGGCTTTTTGAGCCTGGTAGTACTGCTCCACACTAGAATACTTCTGCCCGCAGATGTAGAATGGGCACCTGTAGAAGTTGGAAAAAACGTGAAACAATGTGAAACAGTAAGATGTTTCCGTTAGCCGAAACGATTCATTTTGGTAGACTGATGAAATGGTAGCAAAGTCATAGTTTATATAGTAGCGAACAACCAATCAGCAACGCAGTTTTATAACAACCAATCAGCAACGCAGTTTTAAAACAACCAATCAGCAACGCAGTTTTATAACAACCAATCAATTTAGAACAAGGCACGACATTTCATTAGACATTACACAAACTTTAAATATATATTGACAACCTTGTCATGTGAACTTGGCCTAGCAGATTACCTAGGTATAGACACTAAGATTAAAGAGATTTGGACACGATTAAGCAAGGCTAGGTAGTCGACCGGTCACTCGCGGGTCATAGGTTGCGAGATATGACCTCGGCACTAGTGTCATTGAACTGGCCATGGTCGATAACCTACGTATAGACACCGAGATCAAGTGATTCAGCCAAGTGTTAGCCGAGAAACAAAATGTCCCAAAAGTAGGAGCAAATCTCCCCCACTCCACCCCAGAAACTGGTTTAAGCTGGTTTTTATGAAACGTCCAAAAAGCGGAAGCAAACTTCCCCCCACCCCCCCTCCAAAACTGGTTTAAACTGGTTTTATAAAACCAGAAAGCGGGAGCAAATTCCCACCACCCCTCACCCCAAGTGGGGGGTGGGGGCAAGGTTGTTCCCTATTTTTTGACTCCCAAAACAGCACATCCTGTTGCCCTTATACTACTAAGGTTGTTTTGTATTTTGTCTCGTCTGTATTAGCTGATTTCGGTTAGTTTTTTTCTATTTCTCTGTCTCCCTTTGCTTTTGCTGTTTTTCTTGTAAAATTTTTGGTTGGTTTTTTCCTGTTGTGCCACAGCACAACAGGTCTTTAATTTTGATTCTAGCGGATCACACTGGTCATTGAGTTTGTGCGTCTGTTTACTGTGCAATTGGATTTAACTGCGCGTGCGTCACACCATTGTCTAGCACAAAAGTTCAACAGCAATCAGTGTTCAGTTTTAATGTGCGTTCGTTTATCACATGTAGGTATCGCGCGTGACTCGGGAGTCACATTCCTGTTAGTGTTGTCTCGTAGTCTTTATTGTTATCATTATTGACATACGCTTGGTTTCGCAAAAATATGTGCGCATGCAAACACAATGAAACAGTGTAACTGACTACCTTGTGCATAATGAATTGCCAAATACAAATACATCGCCGTTTAGGATGGCAGTACATCGTCCGTATGTACATACTATGAATGCATATGAAAACAAACTGCGGCGAAACATTTTGGCATAATGTAAAATGTAAATATTGTGGCAGCATTATGCAACTAACATGCAGTTAGCTGACAAGCTACTACATATGTATGTAAAACCGTAGCCGGAAACCACGAGTTATTATCTTTAAACATCACAGTTTATCATTGCGTAGGTACTTGGTTGAGTGAGTCGGGAGTATGTTGTGGGCTCACAAACTTGTGTTGAGCTTGAGACGCATACATCAGACGAGCCAGTGTGTTCAGTGTTGCCAACAAATGCAGTGGAACATGTGCTGATATTTTGCTTATGGCGTTTTGCCGCAGCTTTTTGTCAATGTACAACATGATAATTTTGCAAACACCAGTTAATGTATGATAAAACGCCTCAAACAGATTGCCGCAGATTGGGCTTGTTGAAAATAGAAGTACTAAAATAAATAACAAGGTGATTCTGGTATAATTGAACTAATCTGATTCTAGTGGTTCAAATACTGACGTAATATGGTAACGTATGTAGTAGAAAGATTAATACCACTAATCAATATTATAATCGGTGCCTTGTGAGTTGTATGTATGGTTATGTGCATGATGGCTATATGTGTTACTGTGTATGTGTGTGCTTTATGATTTGATTTTTAATTAATCTTGTGATTGATTCTTTAACCCTGCCATAACATTGTTGCTTTATTTTACAACCTGTATTAATACGAAGTGTTTTAGAATACTGTATAGTTTTAATGCTGCCATATAATTATGCTTAAGCATTGATGGTGTCGTATGTGCTCAAACTATCTTTCATTGAATATTTCGCGGTCTCATTGCTATAAATTTTGTATAATGACCTTTACAATTCGAAGTTACAGTAACCCTAACTGACCTCTTCTCCAGTCCTTCAAACAATAGTGCGCAGTTTCAATTTAATACGTCTGTGTTTGCGTTTAAAACAAGGCCACAGGGGCCATCTACAAAATGAAATTATTGGGTTCGACGTAGTTTGAATTCGGTACTAGCTCTCAAAATGACCATGAAAGGCATTACCTGCTAATTCAAGTTATGTATCCGGCCGCTGTTTTGGGGCTAATATGGCCGAGGCCACCAAGGCATGGAGTATACCTGCCGTATGGGGCTACATCGGCACCTATGGTCGGCCTTGAAGTGATAAAGGCCAGGTTTATAACCAACAGATCTTAAAAACTACGGATAAAAACCCAAAGACCAAACAACCTTTTACTTATTAGCAAAACAAACGCAGCGTACGTGTGAATTACAAACAATACAAGCGCTCAGAACATAGCTTGGAATCTAAATTCGGAAGCAAAAACGGAAAGTTTAGTAGTTCTATCGGATATTTTGTGGTTTGATATAATACGTATGTATAAGCGAGCATGCGTTTTCAATTAAGGTAACCTTCTCGCGATCTCTGATCTGTTTCATACTGTAGTTTTATTTTTGCTCATCGAAGAGAGAGACAGGGTCAAGGTAAAAACCTCGACCGGTTTTAACAAGACACTAATGGTTTTCATTCTACACACACCTAAACTCATGCTCGTTTCCAATCATTACAAATTTGTAACTCGGATATTAATCATATGTGCTTTAACAATTTTTGTTTTGTTTTTCCGTCCGTGTGGACCAATAATTCGTTTTGTCTTCTGCTTAATAGTAAGATTTTTGCTTGATTTTTGTGGTTAGATATTTTAATCAATCTGTTAATATTTGTCATTATTACTAGTTATGTATAAATGCAGATACACCCTTTTCTCTAGACTAAATGTGGGTTGAGTTTCCCTATTTTCCGATTCCTTTCTTTAAAACCTTAAAAACTTCTCAGAAAAACCTCCCGAGAAAGATCGGGCCGAACTTTATCGGAGAGAGAGGGATGTGAACAAGAGTACATAATGGAAAGAGTATGACAATCTTCCCATCAGCCAGCTTGGCAGCGCGGCAGATGCGTTGCACAATAACGGCCAAAAAGGTACCCAAATGAGTACCCCTACCCTAATGGGTACCTGGTACCCAAATGGGTACCGCAGCGTTTCGATTGGGCCCTGCAGGGTACCCAAATGAGTACCCCTACCCAAATGGGTACCTGAGGTACCTAAATGGATACCAGGTACCCAAATGGGTACCCCCTCATCAGTCAGTCAGATTACAGCAGTCTTTAGCTCCGCCTACGAGCAAGCTACCGTAATCCAACGTGCAGCAGTATATGTGAGTATGTGACGTTGCGGGTAATGCTGTCTTTACATTTTTTAGCAGTTTTCTGCTCCAACAATTTATTATAAGCCATAAACAAAGTCTTGGTTGACTGATGGAACTTTACAAGATGCTTCTAATTAACAAAGACGCAGCTGAAATGAGATATTTTTAAAAAATGGCATAAAAAAGGCAAGAAATGAGCATTTTGAAAAGCGATTGTTTAAAAAAATTATATAATAGTTTCATCAGTTAACCAAGACTTTGTTTATGTCTTATAATAGGTAAGTCGTTGGAGTATAAAACTGCTAAAAAATGTAAAGACAGCTTTACCCGCAACGTCACATATACTGCTGCACGTGGAATTATGGTAGCTTGCTCGTAGGCGGAGCTAAAAACTGCTGCAATCTGATTGGCTGATGAAGGGGTACCCATTTGGGTACCTGGTACCCATTTAGGTACCTCAGGTACCCAGTTAGGTAGGGGTACTCATTTGGGTAACCTGCAGGGCCCAATCAGAACGCTGGGGTACCCATTTGGGTATATACCTGCAGGACCCGTTTGGGTACCAGGTACCCATTTGGGTAGGGGTACTCATTTGGGTACCTTTTTGGCCGTTATTGTGCAACGCATCTACCGCGCTGCCAAGCTTGCCGATGGGAAGAGTGTCATACTCTTCCCATTATGTACTCTTGATGTGAAGTATGTCCAAGAAATGTGATTAGTGTAAATAGCGTGTTTATAATGGTCACAATTACGTCTAACGAATTTTTCCCAATGACAAATGTTCAACGTATTCACATTTAATAAATTGACCATTTGACCATATTTGATAAATGGGGCAGTTTTGTTACGAATTTTAACGAAGGTTGGTTGTGTTTTTGTTCGGCTGCGGCCCACTATTTCTGTATTGCCCCATTTCTCTGTATCTGCCCCAAATGTACTGTTTTCTTCAATAAATAATATTCGAACCGGCTTTATGTGGTTTTTCTGTGTTTTTAAGTCAGGTAGCGTGGATTTTAGCGTAGTCCTAGGCTTAGGGTATTTTCCAGGCTTAGTGAGCGATGTAGGCCATTCCTTCTAGTCAGGGGAGTCACACTTCGGTTTCGGAACTTGGGAATCTACCTGAAACCACAAGGCGAAACACTAAAAACTTAACACATTGGTTTAGCTCAGGTGAAATTTCAAATCTGCAGCACAGCAAGTCTCTATTTTGCTGAAATTTTAACACAGCTAAAACCATGGTGTAAGAAAATTAACAAAATTCGTAACGAATCAGGCGATATTTTGTAATGAAATTATGTGCAACTCATCCAAAACGTAAGTAAAACCAATGGTTTAGTAAAATCACTTTTTGTGAAATCCACCCTAAAAGTTTTCATGAAAATGCAGCTTGTTACTTGACGAAGTTTGAAGCGATTCTTATTGGTGCAACGTCTTCAATAAAGCCAGTATGAGTATGCTAGTAGTAATTTATACAGCCTGGGTTTCTTATTCACACTTATTCAATCTCTAATTACAAATACACCAATCAGACTCGCATTTTGGACAAATATGAATGTTCATAAACATTTCGATTCCAAAATCAAAATACACTGATCCAGTTATTTATTCATTAATACAGTTACGAAAACTAGCATTGTAACTATTGTTCTTTTTTCAATTTTTTAATACCAGCAGTTGGTGTTAAAATTGTAAATTATGCCTTATGAGGGCTTGGCTTACTAAATAAATAACTTACTAAATGACTAAGACTAAGCACTACTGTGCCTATAAATGGCTTAATTTTTGCTCACAATTGCAAGATCATTAGTTTACCAATACAATTTTGCTATGGGCTCAGGGCTCAGCACTTTTATGTTGTTTTTGTTCCTACTAGAGTAGGAACATTTGTTATAGGTTTTCGTTGCTGTAACGTAAAGTTGGTGTGATACGTTTTCTATAGGCTATGATTTGTGTGTGAACCTAGCCACTGCAGCCGTGCTCTTATCTGAAAGAGGGGGCCAGTGGTTAATTTTATTACATATAAACTCAGATTCATTCCTCAATATTTAAATACGCATCGGAAAAGTTGCTGCCAACCAAACTTAATAAAAATTTATTGCAGCAATTGCAAAAAAATTTTTAAAACACCACACGCACGGATTCACTTTTGTTTGCAACGCCCCCCTTGCTGAAATTTTCTAATCGCAGCTATCGAACGTAACGCAGCTCATGTAGTTAATTTGCATAAAGTATGAAGTGTACGTATAGAATTATACGAATAACAAAGCAATACAGGACATGTGCACTTCATAACATCGGCACCGGAATGTTTCAACAGTAATATATATATAAACGATTCTGAAACGGTGTCAAATAGCGCTTCTTCAGCTTCGACTCAGATCAAGGCGAATATTAAAGACATAGCTGCGGTCTTGAACAGTGACTCTGTTCAGTGACTGCTGCAGCGGATGCTGCGAGGTCCCAGGCACTGATGACACTCCGCCAACCCGGATGGTGCATCCTAGCCAGCTACCTTAATCTGTTCTGTTCCTCGCCCATAAGCGCATACTATAGTATAGGTACACCCAAAACCGCTAAGATTGTTTCGGACAATTAACCAGAATTAAGAAAATTGGCGTATTTTTGCTATTTTATACAGTGTTCAAACTGTACACGGGTGAATGGCTACCTCTGGGTAGGAACACTGTCCCTTTTAGGGGCAACTTGTTCACTTGTGAATAACAACGTTTGACTTCCAAATTTGATCAATTTCCATATCAGAGCGGAACTTGTCCTTGGTTGCTGTTGCGATTGTTCCTGCAACAGACCTTTGATTAAGTCTACACTCTACAGTTTGTGTATTATATGTACAATACAGTGAGTTGCGCAAAAGTTAGGAACGGGCTAACACAATATGGTAACTAACGTGCGGTAAAGAAAAGTGGAGAGTATGATGTTCCAATCGTGATAGCCCGCTTCTAGCATTTTGCACATTATCTTGTTTTGCATTCTTGTCACAAAAATGTATTAAAACGCTCCTCCGCCTCCTCCTGTAATGGGTGGCAAGGGTTTCGAAACCGCAGCTGGTTTTGGGTCAGGAGCGTCAGCTGCTCCCGTTGGCTCCTCCCAGCCCCCACCCCCTCCTCCTTCCATCGTTTTCGGACCTCCCCAAGTCCCCCCTGCGCCACTCAACCCTCCCTGACCGTCATAAGCCACCCCCGGCGCCGATCGACCAGCACCCCCTCCTCCCCCTTTTATTCTGGTCAGCAACTGTGGTCCGTAACTTGTGGCAGCACTTGCACCAGCTTGTACGCAGCCCTTCATTTTGTCTCGACAACAGAAGCAGCCGACGCAAAGCACGCAGCCACCAATCGCCACGGCAACTATAACCAGTCCGATAACGAGCGATTTGTGTTTTAATGCAAACTTTAAAGCATAGCCGCCGACCCCTGACAAACCGCCCCCTTCTTTTTCACCCATCCCTTGCTGCTGGGAACAAATATCGATACTGCAGTCACTGCTGGTTTGGTGATTCTTAGCAAACAGCGAGGTATATGCGTTAATCATGGCTGTTATACCCGCTTCCACTGTAGTGCCAAAAGAGGCTTGGTTATCTGCATAGATGCGACTTATATGACTGCAAAGTCGTGTGTTGGTATTGCCCTGAAGCCAGACGAACTGTGATGGAACGTTCACCGTTAAAACCAACTGTCCGTTGCATTCAGGCCATGACCAGTGACCTTCTAAAATCGCTGCACTGATTTCCTTGGATGCTTTTATGGAAATAGCCCCCTTTGGCTGCGAACCTGAAATCAAAATATTGCTAATATGAATTAACGTGTATGTTACATGAATTAGACACGCAAGAAACCCTTTTCGGTGGAACAGATTTTTTGTTTTGTTTTTACAGTTTTTCATCGTATTTTTTATGATTAACTAAAACAAGAAAACTATTGTAAACTTTTGCGTTCATTCAAGTGGCACAACAATGTTTGCCTGTACGTTAGTTATGTTTATAATATATTTTTATGAATATAATGCATAAAGCAATAATGTTAGCAACATAACAACTTAATTTGAACGATTATATAAAGCTTAAATTGTCAAGTGAACAAAAATAGTTATTGCTAACCTAAAGTTTAATTTATTTTCAAATTTGTGCATCGACCTAAATGTCACGATAAAAAGTTGGTATTAGAGTAAATTCATGTTAAAAGTAATTAAAATTAATTAATTAATTAAAATTGTATTACCATACCTAAAACTGTTACAGCAATACACTGTCCACACAAATTGTCAGTATTGAAAGCATTCAATTGGTCTGCAATTTCTTGTCGTTCAGCATCAGAGAGCTGAGACTGAGGATCGCAAATATAACTTGCGCTCGTGAGTTTACATAAATCAGGTTTATCTCGAGGATTAGGCAAGACTTCGTTGAGATCGATGTCCGAAAATTCTAAGCTAGATGTAGCGCTGGCGCAGCTGTTTTTGGCGCAGTCTGTTGCGCTCTTATAGTAATCACCGAATTTGCGGTCGTAACTGTCAAGTATGGCTGTAATTCCATCGTAAAACTTTCCATCACGAAAGGGTTGTATATTTTCTGAAAATAATTTTCCCGTTTCAGCGCATAGCTGCGCTCCTTCGCCGGCCTGGAAAAACACAAATCGCTGGCCCAAATTGGCCACCAAGACAGACAAGTGACTGCAAGAATCGAAACTCCAATCAGTCGAGACTAGTCGCTGGGCCAATGCGGTCGTGCCTTGTTTGAAGTCACTGGAGCTGACTCTAGCCACTATGGCCACGGCTACACATTGGCCACAAGGGTTATCGGCCAATGTTTTCAGCTTATCGGCCAACGTTTTTAGCTCGTTCGACTGCAGCTGTTTGTCAGCATCGCAAATCAATCCGGCCTCTGAAAGGCCACATTCGGCATAATTAAGTGAGGGATTTGGTACAGAATCTTGGCCTAAAGTTAGTGGCCAAATAGTCGATACGATTATAAAGTGGCTTAGTATTAAAGCAGGAGAAAAACACATTTTAATTTGGCTATCAATTAACATCCATTTGACCTTGGAGTTGACCAAAATTTATGTACAGAATAAAAGCAGGGCTTTGGCTGGCACCCATATCGCAGACCAATTAAATTCCCTTCAAAATTACGCTTGGGAGGACGAATACTAACATTTGAGATAAATGCGTTACGCATAGATTCACTACTTGACAAGATTGGGGTGGGTCCAGTCTGACAAAAAGCCAGATAAACCAGGTGCTATCGGACCTTTATCAATGTACTGACTCACACACTGAAAACATAAATATTGTCTAGCCTCAGCCTGCAGATAACATCAAAGGCAAATAAAGGAAAAATTTCCCTGAAAATGAAACACACAAAAAATCAATAGGACACGAGCATAGAGACTTTATGGCTCATACGCATGCAGTTCACAGAATTCAGCTAACTTTAGCTTCAACACGAACAGTGACAGAAAAATAGAAGATTGAGACAGTTAAGTGGCAGCTTCAAAGTACACTGAATTCGGGTACAGTTTTGATCACAAACTTGCTATTTTTGCTTGAGTTTGGCTGAAATATATATCAAACTTTTTGTTGCAATATGGCTGGACATCCACGGCTGGACATCCACTTAAGGAAATTTTATCCGGACATCAGCATTCTAAGATTGATCCTATCTGCACATATATATAAACTCTCTCAAGGCAGTTTAGCAAAGAGTTCGTTCTTAATGGTACGATTGCAACTTCACATTTTCACATTCAAAATTGAGACACATTAAGAAAAAGCTTGACCGCAGCGGCCCCGGGCAAAAAGGTGTTGGGTGTTGACAATCAATTGCTACTAATATGCCAAATTTTAGTTTAATACGTTTAATTGATTTTAGGAATCGGTCCTTGGACGCTGCAAATGGTAGGTACATAAATTGCAACCCCCTGCCATTATTTGCGTTAATGCCTGCAATAAACCAAAGAAAATGAATCACTTGTAATCTTACTATTCACCAAATGTTCATACACTCAAAAAAGAAATATTTAATCATAAAATGGGCAAATGGAAAAATATTGTTGACTTTAAAAATGTACAAGTTTATAAAATAGCTAGTAAAATTTTTGACTCAAACCAGTTAATATAGACGAAAAGGTTATGCCATGCATATATATGTTGGTTTTGGCAACCAGGAACAACAAACGCACACAGCGGTGACGAAAACAAGTTTACAAGGCCAAGGCCGCCAAGCGTTGCTCATTTTAACACTCGTAAAAATTTTACAAATTCGGTGGAAATACAGAACTTGTTGCTTGACTGACTCAACAGTGGAAATTTAATGCTGAAACAGACAGGATTTTCTGCAATAACAGGTAAAGCTGACAGATAATATATACTGAATAGTGAATACAGACTAGTCGAGCAACGGACTAGTCGACACTCGATAGTCCATCCATATAGTGTGGTTGAGTTGAGATGATTAGCTGCAGGAGGGCTACACGGTGATCTGAGGTTCACACAGGTTTAAGAAAATGACACTATTTACTGTCTCTTCTGCATCTAGTGTTTTTGACCGGCCGCCGGCGAAGATGTTCGGCCAAGCAAAACTTTTGGAAAAAACAAATTTATCTACATCCACAGTTACATTTCGGCTTAATTTAGCCTGTCAATACTGTTATGCCGGTCAAATTTTGTCAAGCAGTTGAATGTGGTTGGTGTTTTTGACCGGCCGGAGCCGGCCAGCGACACTAATTCCGGCCGGTCAGGTCACAAACACCATCTGCATCAGCACATCTGGCTAGTATCTGGTATCTACATACCGTTTCAAAAATTAGTGATAGGCTCCTACTTTTTTTAGAATTTTATTTTGCAGGTTAAACAAACCTTTTGTTGTTCATGTGGCTGGAGAGGTAGTATAATAGTGAGAATATGTACCTAGAAAAAACAGACTCGAGTAGCTAGCAGTGTTTACTTAAACAACGGCGCACTTGATTAGTAACCTGCAGCATGACGCTATTTGCGACATATGTACACTCACAGTCCTTCTCTACTCGACACAACACTAGAGCTGCGCCATAGTATCGTACCATTCCGCTAGCAACCGTACTATTCCGTGAGTGACCGTCCAACCGTACAGTAGTATTATTGTGTTACGATGCTTCATCGTTAGGCCGTATTAATTAACCATCTCCTTATGGCCTATTCACACGAGGGCGCATTTTAATCCATGTTGTATGCCATAGCTCACGCCATGGAGCACAGGCGGGAGCATGACCGGGAGAACGAGCGGGCGCCTGAGCTGGCGCACGAGTGAGCGCATGAACGGGCGCATTCTATAATTAGATTTTTTTTACACTCTCTTACTGCATTATCTCACACAATGCAGTAGGAGGTGTGCGTCCGCTCGTGCGCCCGCTTAGCGCCATACAAAGTATACAGTATGCATGTATGGCCATACAAAGTATACACGTATGGCGTACGCCAAACAAAGCACCCGCTCATGCGCGCTCGTATGAAAAGGCCTATAGAGACCGATATAAAACCGATTTGCACTGTGAATACTGGCAGTCTGCTCAAGTAATCATGCTGCACGCAGAAGGTTGTGATATTTTCTATTTCGCAACGACACCAAAACAGACCCCAATGTGAATAAGACTCAACTGTCCAAGTCAAGTACCAGGTCTTGTTGCAAGCACTGGAAATTGGAAGGATGGTGTTGGATTACTTGTCAGTTGTTACATAACTACCGATTTAATTTTTAAGTAATTAGTTCGTAACTTCGTAATCACATTAAAAAACAGAATTTTGTTCCTTTACTTCTGTCTTAGCAAAACGCAAGTTATGTAATTTGGTTAATTTTGCTGTTACTAATAAACTTATATACCGAGTTCAGAATTAGTTACCATCATACGGTATTTACTGCCGGCTTCAAAGAGTTTGCGTTCAAAATGCTTAAGACTGACACCATTCAACTAGTAAAACAACTTTTGCAGTATCACAAAAAAATTTTTAAATGTCTATTTTAAGAATCCCAAAATAAACACAAAAAATGTAAACAACAACAATGATAAATGAAACGCTATAAAATTAACAGTACGTAAACTCAGGTGGTTGACAAGGAAATGTTTCTCGCAGAATTTCGGGACAGGGTCGGCCACCATTTCGCGCAGGAGACACAATGACGCCGTCTCTCGTCTGAATTCCCACGCCTGTACCACAAGTCACTGAGCAAGGACCAAACGGGCCGTATTCCACCACACAATCTGAAACAATGATTTATTCTTTCAGTACTCTTAAATATTCTTTATTATAATTATTATTATAATATATAATACCGTAAAATCTTACTGCCATATCTATTAATATAGGATAGTTTTGCTTACTTTTTCGGTTTCTCGGGTATCGGCCATTGGGCCACGAAAAATTTTATACTTTTGCAAAAAGTTAGTTTTAAAATTTTAAATAATTCAATTTAAATCTTAAAAATTCCACTTACAATTTATACTTTTAGGTCAGGAGAAGTGACGGACTGGGAGGTCTAACGGAAAAACCTCAGTCAGGGCTCTTGGTAACAGGTGCAAAATATTAATATCAACAAAATGCATTGACATGTACCTCCTCTTCTACTTGCCCTTAAAATGATCAGAGTATAAGACACGGCGTCCGCAAGACATCAAATATGATATGAAATTTCTTACAAAGTACACCGAGGTGCCCAGAGTATAGTTCCGTAATGAATCATACTGAATCTGACTAAAGAGTGTTGTTGAACACTAAAAGAAAACAAGTGGCGTGATTTCAACAGCTACTCGTTGTACTCTTTATAGCTAAATTTTGTTCTTTACGTAAGGAAATCTATAGTTTTCCTTGTCTCAGTGTTCAACCTTTTTTGGTAAAACTTTAGCAAAACTCACCCTGCGGTTCACACAGAGTCCTATCAGGCGAACACGTTCGTGTCTCTAACAGCGCAGGGCAAGGTCGTCCCCCATTGGCCGATTGCTGCAAAACTCGACCCCTTCGTGTTTTGACGCCGTCACAAGAGCAAGGAATCGAGTCAAAACTGGGGAAATCCACCACACAGTCTTGCGGAATGGGACAATATGGCACAGCTGCAGTGCACGGCCGAGATTCGAAAAGATTAGAACAACTTCGACCCCCGTTTTGGGGATGTTGCAGGATACGACAGGACCGAGACTCGAAACCATAACCACATGTCACGCTGCAAGCTGAAAAGGGATCGCACTCCACCACGCAATCTGCAAAAACATTGCAAAGCATTGTGAGACTACAGTTGTTAGTAGGAATTGTCTTGAACGTCGTTGTGCAAAATTCTTAGATTTCTATTAAAACCTGCTTAAAGGTGGGTATAAATTTTGAGTAATTTGGCATCTACAAATCTGGCATGCTATCTAATATTTTGACTACCTATGTCTTGTTAAGAGTTCAAGTATTTATTTGCATGGGGTATTTTGCTTATATGATCAAAAATCGCACTAGTTGACAGTTGGCACCCATTTTAGTAATCCAAGTTCATTTTTCATAAACTGATAATATGATACTGCAGTATTTCTAATAATATCAATACTTTTTCAACTTAATTTTTTGAATTTTAAAGTAAATAACTATTTAATAATACTAAAACTAATTTAAATAGTTTTTTTAATATCAATGATTATGTAACTAAAAGTATTAGTACCGATAGCATCACAAAGGACTGGTCGATTGCACGGTCGAATTTCCTGCAACGCTGGACACGCTCTGCCGCCATTCATTGGATGCTGTACAACAGTGGCCCGACGGGTTTGAGTGCCCGTACAGTCGCACTCACTGTACTCGCTGTAGATTACAACGCAGTCAATTACGGGGGTTTCGGGGGGACAGGAAATGGGGTTCAGACAGGGTCGGGTCTCGCGCAATGGGCCGCAAGGGGTACCACCGTTACGAGCTGGCCGGACTATTTGGCAGTCCCGGGTCTGCACACCGTACGAGCCGCAAGTTACTGAACAGTCCGAATAGGGACCACAATCCAGACTGCAATCTAAAATATCAGTGCTCTGGAAATGTTATCATCATACTGTCATGGGCCTGTTGCTCAACTTTACAAGGTGAACCGGTCTTGACTCTTGAGACTGCGCTTAGCAACATTGAGATAAGACTGCTTTTGTGCATTCTGCGGAAATTGTCAAATTATTTGTGCATTCTGCGGAAAATGTCAAATATTTAAAGTTAAGTCAAATATATAATCTTAGAATTGAGTGTATAAACTCCACCTTGTGGTTCACACTGAGGCGGTCTTGGGCACGGACGCCTTTCAACCAAGGGAGCACAGGGTGATCCACCATTGAATGGATGACGAACGATTTGACCAAAACGCGTTTGCTGACCCGTACAGTCGCAGTTTGAAAATGGCTGGTAATCCACAAGACAGTCTGAAAAAAGTAGTAAAAAAAGTAACTAACACAATAACGTATAAAGCTGCGGACTTCTACGTTCCTATTATCAAGAGTACATAATGGGAACCTACATATATACCCATTAGTGATGTGGATCGGATCGCCGGATCGGATCGGATCGCCGATCCGGGGTTCGGATCGGATCGGATCGGATCGCTGAATTTGCCGGATCGGATCGCCGGATCGGATCGGCTTTAAAATTTCGGATCGGCGATCCGGATCGATAGTATAAATTTTGAGTTTCGACCACAAAATTTCGTAATTTGCCAAAAATTTTGCGTATTTTCAAAAACTTTTCGAGCGATCAATCAAACGCACAAGTATAACTACTACTCAAATTATCAAAATATCGGTTTTATATTAGCGAAAGCGTACAGTGTATGCATTGACCATATGCAAGTGGAGGCGAGGTTTCTCATCATTGAAGTTGCGTGAAGACGCGTACTAAAAGTGTGATGTGAAATGTTTAGAAATCTTAATTTTCGCCTACAAAAACAATGTTTCAAAAAAACTTTTCGTTAACACAAGAGTTGGGAATCGACGCGGATCAACACTTTCTACCCGCGACCCAACCCAGCCCGCGGTTTGATACTTTGTGCGTAACCCACGATCCATCCCGCGCCGTCAAAGTTGACCACGACTAACTTTGACCCACCATTTTAAGATACCGTACCTGATGATCGATCGTTTTTAGCAGATCCCCCTGTACAATTTGCACAGTGTATATACAGCTGTACATTGTTTACATTGCTATCTACTTTAACCGAATGGTAACCAAATTTATGTACCCAGATTGGATTGAATACGTGAAAAAATTTCAGAAGTTTTTCGCCGGTTTGACAAAATGCAGCGACCCGCGCAGCCTAAAGTGCGTGTGTGTGTACATATACCCAAGGGTTGACCCACGGCTCAAATTTTCCGATCCAACCCAACCCGTGGGTATCCTCGACCTGCGGTAGTGACCCAAAATTGTCAAGATATTTTCTTTCCAATTAATCAAAATTTTTGGTCGTGGGTTTGTCTAAGTTGCTCTCATTAAAAAAATGCCATCTTATCATTTATACCTATACAAACTCAATAAATTTTTAATGCAATATAGTCATTATAATAAATCATACTTAACAATTTTTCTACAAAAGGTTTTTTAGCTTTCATCAAGGTTACGTAATGTTTAATCGGATCGGATCGGCGGATCGGATCGGATCGACCGATCCGGGCCTGGATCGGATCGGATCGGATCGGATCGCCAATCAAGCAACCGGATCGGATCGGCATCAAAATTTCGGACCCATCCGATCCGATCCACATCACTAATACCCATACATCTGCTTTTGCATAAGGTTGACAACTACCCGAATACCCGGTAACAGTAAAATTTTTTAAATTGGGCCAACTTGGACTTGCACAATTCAGTTTTGAAAACAATGTACTTTCAAATACATAGTTTGTCACCTCGGACTGAATTAGACTCAACTCGAAGCACTTTTTTCTTACCAACTGGCAAACATCTATCGGGCACTTTGCACGACTGAGTGACCTCCAACGGTGGACACGGTCGGCCTCCATTTGTGGGCCGCACAATAACATGTCCTCGCTTTGACTGGAGCCCATCACATCTACAGTTATCATATGGCCCGTATTGTACTACACAGTCCACAGGGCAGGCCTGGGATGCGCTACATTGATGTAGTTCTTGGGCTTGTAGTTCATTTCCAGACGGGCAGGGACGACCTCCATGTCGGGCTTCCTGACGGATGGAACACTGGCGTCTTTGCACCCCGCCATTGCCGCAAGACACAGAACAAGCACTGAAGTTACTGCACTCCACGATACAGTCTAAAACACAAGGAAAACAGCACACAATCGCTGAAGGGGTTATTACGATGGAACTAGCCATCAGAGGAATTCTGAAGCAGGCTCAGTCTAGATTGACGGGTGGAAACCCAGCCAGCACTTAGACTTGCTACAGGAACTAAGTGTACGATAATAGATACTGGATACTTGCACACAACAGTAACAGCAATATGCAAATTAGTTTCCAGACGTAATCGATTCGTCTGGAAATCAGTGTTCACGGCGTCTATTACGCTGAATAGTGGTTCTGTTTAGCTGAGTCAACTAATACTTTCAGTAATATACACCGTTAACGCACCGCCAGTTTTTTTCACGCACAACCAGGAAATACCGGCCATGAACCGTGACCCTTCTTCAGAGGCAGATTTGTCTCGCAGTCTAGCAGGCGAAATCGCTGGACCTATATTCGAGGACATCATTTCAGCCGCCAAGGCACCGCCAGCACCACCAAATCAAGCAGACGGTGCCGTGGGAGCCACGGAAACGATGGAGGGACTACCACACGGCCATCAGTTTCCAAACCTGGCCGCATTTGGAATTCCAAGTACCCAGCCAATGCCATACCAAATCCCAAGCATGTACCCCATCAACCCTGCGGTCTGTGGTCCACCAATTCCTTTTCCGGTCATCCCGACAGATCAGTACCTGACCAATCACCGCAGCTACCTCACGGATCCAGTGCCCGTACCCAAGACTCATGAAAAAACTAACAAAGGCCAGTTTGTTTGCTAAACTGTAACAAGCTTAGAACTCACAATCGTACTGAAATAAAAGTATTATAAGTTATCTACTCACTAATAGCTGCTAAAACTAAATAATGCTACAAAGGCTGTTTTCTTAATTTAACATAGGCTGCTAAAAACAAATAATTATACAGACTATATATGTCGTTGAGCGCTTACTCAGAAAGTTGTCTAGCCCCCATGTGCACGGTGTAAAGCCAAGTCTAACACCAAACTTTCACAGATATATACAGGCAAAAAGGCGAGTAAGCTAAATCTAAAACGTTAATACATGAAGACCAAAACCAAACCTCCCCCCAGGGCACTCAGTTGTCTACGTATCAGTACCCACATTTATTTCACCTATCGCCAATACGTGCTCTCCTTTTCAGCCCACCGGACCAAGTCGCGACGCCGAAGTCCTCAACGATCCAGCAGCGAATCGCGGTCCAGCGCGTCCACCAATTCGTCGGACAGCTCTGACGACAGAAAAAAGAAACGGCAGAAACGTTCCAAATCTCCAGAACAAGTGTCCATGCCAAGGTCACAAGACATAAAATTCAAAAACCTGACGCACGAGCATCAATTCAAGCTCAACGAAGGCGTGTTGGATCAAATCACCAGCGCAATTCATACCCTCGAAAACCGACGAGTCTCCAAATCCAAAAACAAGCAGGCTCTGGAACACATCACCAAGGCCAAGGAGACCCTGCAAAACCGGCAGCAACACCTATGGATCGCAGACAAATATGGGTGGCAAGTGGTGTCTCAAATGGAAACAAATGGGCCACCGTCAAAGGCTTCTCCTCCCAAGTCAGGACCGACTTGGCAAAGGCAGTGAAAATGGTCAACTACCAACGCTCTACGGCCATGTCCACCAGCTCAACGCCATCGACCAGCAATCTTCAACAGCCCTTTCAGTGGCGGGGCCTCGGGTATCCTCCCACCCAGGCCCCCCAGCTATTCAACCGGGAGAAGTTCCACAATTCAATCATGCAAAAAGGTCGATGTCTCAACTGCGGCATGTTTGGCCACGTCGCCCGAGACTGCAATAGAGGACGATCACGCCAACCTGAGCCAACGTCAAGCGACGGCGCAGCCAAAGGACCAACCGCAAATCCTGTCTCAAGTCAATAAGAAGACTCTGCAGGGTATGTCTCTCCAGCAACTAATAAGTTTTCATTCTAGTATGTCTAGCCTGGGCTTGTACTTTGGAAATCTAAAACGAAACTACTCATACTGGTCGAACCTAGACGCCCCAAGCTATATAAAAACAGCGGTCAAAGATGGCTACTCGATCCCTTTTGTAGGTTCACCACCCCCCTTTCACATAAAAAAAAACACCACAGCCCTCCAACATGCCACTTTTGTAGACCTCGAGATAGCTGACCTATTGAGCAAAGGTCTCCTCATAAAAGTAAACCAAACACCCTTGGGGGTAAATCCCCTATCCGTAGCAATACAGCCAACCAAATTGCGCCTAATCCTTGACTGCTCTTTTCTCAACAACTACATAGGTCGACTCAGTTTTCGATTAGAAGGTCTTGACACGGTAACTCACTACATGACTCAATCCTGCTTTATAGCCAAACTGGACCTTAAAGCCGGATATCACCATGTTCAAATAAACCCTGAGTCCCAAACGTATCTCGGGCTAGAATGGAGAGGACAATTTATGGTTTACACTGTCCTTCCATTCGGTATTAGCACAGCTCCATATCTTTTCACAAAACTACTCCGCCCCTTCGTAAAAAAATTCAGACAGGCCGGGCTCATGGTAGTGATTTACATAGGCGATATTATTCTCCTAGCTGCATCAAAGGAGCAATTAAACTCGCAATTATTGTGGGTCGTTCGCGAGCTAACAAGCGCGGGATTTGTCATAAATGCACAAAAATCCGAGTTTGCCCCTGTTCAACAAATCGAATTTTTAGGATTCAACCTGAACTCAACAGCATTGTCAATTTCTATCCCGCATCAAAAAGTTTTTAAAATTAAAGAGCTCCTACAAGCACTCAATCACACCACTACAACCACTCCCACACTAGTCTTAAAGGCTGCAGGCTCAATCATGGCCTGCAAAATTGTGCTGCAAAATTTAGCAATTCTACACACCAGAAATTTGTACGCAAACACAGTAAACACAAATTTCGACCAACAAATCAAACTCACCGACCACGCACAACAAGAATATCATTTTGGCTTACAAACATCAGCAAACTAGCTGTTCGTCAACTGCATCAAGTCACACCATACACAGCATGTATACATTTTGACGCCAGCAGCCATGCGGGGGCAGCAGTCCTCGAAATCAACGCAAACTTCCACGTCTCTTATAACACCTTCAGCACAGCCGAACAGCAACAAAGTTCAGGATACAGAGAACTTCTTGCTATAAACCGCTGCACCGTCGCACTTCAGAGAATGCTCACAACAGGCACAAACGTCATCGGTTACACAGATAGCCAGGTCGCAGCAGCCATATACAACAAGGGGTCAATGATACCACACCTGAACCAGCTAGCACTAGACACCCATCAGTTTTGCAATCAACAAGGTTTCAAACTCACAATCTCTTGGGTCCCGAGAGATAAAAACACAACAGCTGATTTTTATTCAAAATTGCGCGACTGGGATGACTGGGCTGTATCTCAGCAATTGTCCACGAAAATTCAAAGTTACTGGGAAAAGTGCACAGTCGATATGTTCGCAAACCCGCAAAATGAAAAAATGACCCGGTTTGTGACAAAATACTACACAGTGGGAGCGCTCGCTGCAGACGCATTTTCGCTATCATGGGACAACGAAAAAGTCTGGGCCGTCCCACCTCCCACCCTAATTCCCCAGGTCCTCACACACTTTATTCAATCTGGTTGGAAAATGATACTCATAGTCCCACAGTGGCCTTCTGCCCCATTCTGGCCAATGCTAACAAACATGTCAGACATTTCTCGATGTATTAGAGACAGTCTTGAAATACCACATGCCCATAAGCACATCACTCAGGGAACCCAACGTATGCTAAGTCTTTCAGACAAGAGATACAAGGCCTCCCTGCTAGCCCTATGGCTACACCGAAAAACTGAAACCACAATTTTCTGCAAATCCGTCATAACACAAAGATTGCTCGCGGTTAGGATAGTCTGGGGCTAACAAGGCACCATACTGCCATTATGACTACCTGCTTCAGAAATGCACATTGCCCCGCTCCCCCTTCGGTGGCCGAAATAACCACCCTCTTGTCAAATCCAACCCCAACCCAACCAAATCTTCTGGGGCAACAACGCCCCACAAGCAATTAACGATACCCTCCCTTTCCAAATTCTCCCTCACAAATCACAAAACCCATCCCAATCACCCACCTAATCCCCCCTCCAATCCTAGCATACCCCCAACCTGCCCTACCACCAATGTGCATCGCTGAAGCTGCTGCGAGCTAACTACACAAATTCTAACGACAAACGTGCTTACAAGGCACATAGCTAACAAGGCACCACCGCTAACAAGGCATCCCGCTGACAAGGCACCCCACTGACAAGGCACCCCGCTGACAAGGCACCCCGCTGACAAGGCACCCCGCTGACAAGGCACCCTACCGAACAAGGATTGTATCTAGTGACTGGCGACCAAGTAATTGGCTGCTCACAAGGCACCCAGACCACGAGGCAACTTACGACGCACGAGGCACTGTCTCATGCCTATATGCCAAAAAATCACCAAACCAACCGCATGAACTCGACTACGTACACATAAGAAGGTAGCTTGCTTATTATTAGCGTAGTAGAACTACAACTTTGTCATGGTTCAAAGCATTTGTTATTGTTGTTACTTCTTGTGTGCAAGTTTTGTTATTTACGAATAAAATGAGGAAATAATGGATACTTGCACACAACAGTAACAGCAATATGCAAATTAGTTTCCAGACGTAATCGATTCGTCTGGAAATCAGTGTTCACGGCGTCTATCACGCTGAATAGTGGTTCTGTTTAGCTGAGTCAACTAATACTTTCAGTAATACCCACCCAAACCCACCACCGACCAGAAAATGTCAGCAACTTTTGCTTCAGACCTATTCAGAATGGCGCCGTGGCCGCGGGTCATGACCCAAGCCGGCTACGGAACCGGTGTGGTAATCGGCACTTTCGCAGGTATTCTGAGCAGCGTGGCCCCCAGCACACTCGCCGCCTACCTCGGCCTGCTGGGGAAATTCCTTCTATTCACGGCCACAATTGTTGGAGCTTCGCCAGCCCTACCAGCGACTCCCTATACATGCGCGGCCTTCCTTACACACCTGGCCCAGACCTCCCTCTGAACCGTCATGTTCAGCCCTACACCATAAAGTGGGCCCCCAGCGACTCCCTATACATGCGCGGCCTTCCTTACACACCTGGCCCAGACCTCCCGTCATGAAACCGTCATTGTTCAAGCCCTATCAGCCATAAAGTGGGCTCATCACCTAACGGGGTTTAACGACCCTACAACCACGCCCACTTTATCCAGGCTAGCCACGGGGTTGCGTAGAATCCTAAGTAAACCCCCCATCCGTAAAAACCCGGTTCTTCTCTCCCACATCGAACAACTAGTCGCAAAATTTGGGGGGCTCGGGGCAACTCTGGTGGACACTCGAAACCTCCGCTTCTGCATCATGGCCTTCGTAGGTTTTTTCGATTTAGTGAACTGGCCAATGTTAAAATAAAAGACCTAGCCTTCGCCCCCGACGATGCTTTTGTGATCGTCCACCTACCGAAGTCCAAAACGGACCAGATGCGACATGGAAATGACGTTTTTCTCTCTGCTAGTCCCTCGACGGCTTGCCCTGTCACGCTACTGCGCAAGTATTTGCTGATGTCCCGCATTGTGGACCCACAGGCCTTCCTATTCCAGTCAATGGCACGAGGATCCCGTGCCGAGCTCAGTGGGCGAAGGGTGACCTACAACGCTATCCTCTCAGCCATCAAAACTATGGCCGTCTCGATAGGACTGAACCCGAGCACCATAGGAACACATAGTTTTCGGGCTGGCGGTGCGACCGCGGCCTACAGGGCGAACGTCACCGATAGACTGATCAGAATGCAAGGCCGATGGCGCTCCGAGTCTTCCAAGCAGCGCTACATAGAGGATACACTGGCACAACGGCTACGGCCGTCACAGGCTGTGCTCAAGCCGCCAGACTAGACCACTATTCAGTGCGCCAGAAAGCAAAAGCAAAAGCATTTGTTATTGTTGTTACTTCTTGTGTGCAAGTTTTGTTATTTACGAATAAATTGAGGAAATAATGTCTATTAAAATATACAAGAATATAATAAGGTCACTGTCTGTGTTTTAAAAATGAACTTGATGGTAATGTGTAACGCAAGAACTCAATAGGCTACTGTAAAATGACAAGAGGACCAAGTTAATCACTCTTACTACTCCTAACGCTTCAAACTATGTACATAAACTGATAGTATATATACCTTGGCGAAAACAGCTATCGGGCGCCTGACATAGGACCGTTTCCACAAGAGGTGGACAAGGTATTCCGCGTCCTAGCCTGGGCTGCACAACCCGACCACGTCTCGACTGTCGACCCTGACAGTTGCAGTCCCCAAACTGCTCGTACTCTACTAGACAATTCTGGGAACAGTCTTCCACGAAGCAAGGTCTTGTTTCCTGCAATGGGGGACAGGGTCGACCTTGCCCTGTAGGAGCTTGTTCGATTCGGCCCTCCCGCGTTTGAAAGCCCTTTCCGCAGCTAGCTGAACAGGCGCTGTAGGGTCCGTATCGAACAATACAATCTGAAACAACAAAAGTAATTTAGGGACACTGTTTAACAGGATTAAACGGACAGGATGTATTTTAATCTGAAGTTCAGGAATGACATATCGGACTAAACAGACTAAACTAGTGAAAGTTTAGTTTGAATCGATTTCTAAACTATGTATCATTGAGCTAAAAGGATTTATCAGACGCTTCACGTTAGGGTGCATAGTTAAATCCGTTTAGTCTAATTAACAACCAGGGAACTAAAAATTAATTCCTTCGGATATTTTTAACCTTGCTTTTGAAACCATTTAGTGATACTGTAATGAACTCCTTTAATCCGATGAAGAATGGCCCGATAGTCATGTAACTGCGACTAAAAATTACCGTGCCTACTAAAATAAAAGGTAAAGAACTTTGCATACTAACCCGCGATAAGCGATATATTATATGAGAATTATATAAGCGATATATTATATGAGAATATTGCATAGTGAGTAGTGAGTGACCCAGTGTTCGTAATTTTTTCGTACTTACATTTTTTTGCCCAGACAAACACTTTTTTGCCCAGACAAAAAAACGGAAAAGTGCGAACCTAAGCTGCAGATTCTAACAGATATGCTACCAACTGTGAACAAAACCACTGACTTCAAAAAAAGGGAAATGTCCATTTCATTACAAAAGAGAAAAATTTTGAAACACGATTTTGTTACCATTGATTTGATTGATTTCAATTCACAATTTTTTGTTTTTGAACTGGCTCACTCAGTTGAAGCATCAAATACATATGCGTTTTTATTTTAGTGCATCAAATACATATGAATTTTTTATTTAGTTTTCAACTCAAGCTCTCAAGTCAAAACGTGACCACTAATGACTTACATAGTCGTGTACCTAATGTTGTTTTCATTTGTAATGCAAATAAAATCGAAACTGCATAGTTTTGATGCAGCTTTGATTTTTCGTCAATAATCGTCATCAAATCACATTAATCGATTTCCGGGAATGCAAAATCAAACCAATTAAAATCAATTGCTGTTTGGCAGCCCCACATGAATCAAAATCAAATCAGTCTCATTTTTAGAAGCACAAATCATATCAAATCAAATGGAAAATTGAAGACACGAACGAAATGAACGAAAAATGTACGTACCTCGATCACAAGGAAAATCATTGTTACAAGATCTAGTTTCCGTAAGAGCACCAGCAGGAGGACACGGCAGGCCTCCGTTGCGCGATGGGCGGACAATTTGACCGATCCGAGTTTGGAAACCTCCTTCGCAGGATTTCGAACACGCGGAATATGGACCGTACTGAACTTCACAGTCAATTGGTTCGAGCTCCAACAGGGGTCGGTAGGGAGTTATTTCGAACGCACATGTTGAGTGCAACAGAAACCACAAAATGATGGTGATCTGAAAATAAAAATATGAAATTCAATGGTCCCCCGTATAGGATCAATTCATACTTACAGCTTTACCCAATATATTGCTAGAGGCGTGATTTGCATGAACTTTTACCGGCAGACAGGATATACGGCTGTACGTATAAATAGACCCTTACTTGTATACTGCTACATATGTATGTATGTTACATAATTTCTGTACACTGACAGCTGTAAAACTCCTACAAGGTAATGATTAAACAACGGGCCGTTACAACCGACTCTAATCGTGGGAAACGAGCGCATATTTTAATGCGTACATACAATTCAAGATGATATGACATAACTGATTTAAATAACACATTATTAAAGTAATTACTAACCTCGAACTCACTTTGCTTGATGTTTCACTTCGATATTCGTTTGTACATTGTTATTTCTGATAAATATAGGTATATAACAACAGCTTACCATGGTCAATAGCGGTTAATGTCTCAAAGGTTGATGTCGACAAACTTGCAGTCTCGATCAAACAGAAAGTACCAACCAAACATTTCAGATCAATAGTTTGTGTGCACAAGAAACAACCCGTAAAATATGTAATTTCAAGTACGCGAGAATACTATTAAAAAATTTCAATTTCAAATGAATAATTGTTACTGGTATGCAGCATTTAATGAAATTCTTTTCAAAATTGGAGATTTGGCATGATGAAAAATCAACAAAAACCAATAAAGAACAGTACGTACCACGAACATCTTATCCGATTGTGTCACCATTAAGAGTCTAGTGCAGTAGTCGAGTGTGCATCATCACTACATCGCACCAATCAATATGCAAATTAGCTGCGCGGAACTAATTTGCATATTATTACGAACTATATAAACGACCCGCAGACAGTTTTGAGCTCTATTTTGGGTTTGTTTCGCTGCAAGAATGTTGGTGGGTGTGCTGCTCGTCTGCGCTCTCGTTTCGGTCTGCGAAGTGTCTGGCCAAGATTATGCTCCGAGTAGGTTGCGTTTTCTTTATATGTATTTGGATAAAATAGTACTAAGGCTCTATAGCTTTAAAATTTCTAACTTTCGTTTTATCTTTCTGGTTCTGTGTACACGCGTGTATGCCTCTTTTTTTTGTCGGTTTGGTAGAGGTTTCTGTTATGAATGCAGTAAAAAATGAGATGGCCTTAGCGACATGCGGTCTTTTTACTTATGCGAAACGTTTTATTTCTTGAGTTCTGTTTTGTACATATTGAGTTGATTTGGTTTACTATGAATTGTTTCAGTTGTGATTCCAATCAATTCTTTCGTGCAACCCATTCAGCCTGGAAATCGTCCCTTCCAGCCATACAATGTTCCTCGCCGTCAGCCCCTTGCCGCATCAACAGAATTTCGAGTCATAACCCGCCCCCAATTGTCCCGTCCCCAGACAACTCAATTCGATGTCCAGTCCCCCCAAATCCCCCCAATTCCCCAAGCCCCTTTTATACTGCCCCAGACCCCAGACGTTCGGTTTCCCGAGCCCCCAGTTACCGAGATCGACTGCCGACAGCGCGAGGATGGTCAGTATGCGAACCCCCTGGAGCCGTGTAGTCACGTCTACTTCGCGTGTTCCAATGGCCGAGCCACTCGCCAGCCCTGTCCGGGTGACCTCTACTACGACGCCACCAACAACCAATGCGACTCCTTTGCCAACATCTTCGAGTGCAGCGGACAACATCCCATCCCCACCACGCAGCCGCCACAGCTCCCACAATTCACTACGCCTCGTCAGTATTTTAGTAAAAGCAGTGAGCTGTTAGCTAGTAAAAACTTGAAGAAAAGTTTTTACTAGCTTTCTTCAGTAGTGGTCAAAATGGAATCAGGAGTTAAGAGAGCTTTTTAACAGCAGTGTAAACAATACATTCAAATTTTTTGGGGCCAATACCTAGGTTTAGCGCTACTTCTTGTTTTATTAATGTGGTGATGCATTTTTTAGACCATCAATATATATAGTGTGTGTGATTGATGATGCAATTTTTAGATCCAGTCCTGGACTGCCGAGGCCTGTCTGACGGCAAATACATCGATCCCCGCAGTGAATGCTCCACCGTCTTTTACGTCTGTGTCGGTGGTCAGACCACAGAGCAGCAATGCCCCGCCGAACTGTACTACGATAGTGAGACGGACAGCTGTCAGCGATACATGGCCGTATTCGCCTGTTCTGGTCAACGACCTGTGCCCACAACCCCCGAACCACAGCGAGATCCGATACCTGGTGAGTTTCGGAGCCGTATTTGTCAATCTCATGGGTAAAGTTAGCTGTAATTGCGCACTAGTGAAACTAAGGTGCGCACTAGTGAAACTGAGGAATAGGTATTCGTATTTTCAGTGACAAAAGTGAAGGAATAGGTAGTCGTATTCTCATAGTGACCAATAGTGCTTTTAACTTGTTTTGCAGCTTAAATCAAAAGCCACTGATCAGCAGAGGACCAAGCGGTTCAGAAAGTATTGTTGACAAGTTTCATATTTTTAGTTCCGGTTGACTGCGAAAACCTGCCGAGCGGCAACCACCCGAATCCTGGCCATCCGTGTTCCGAAATCTACTACAGCTGCACTCAAGGCCATGGATGGGAGCGGCAGTGCAGCACTGGTCTTTTCTATGATGCCGAATTCGATGTCTGCGATCGCTATGAGAACATCCCCGATTGCTCCGGCTTTCCGCGACCCACCACTCCTTTCCCCACTCTGCCACCGGATGTCATCCCGCCTGGTATGCTACTAATTGTTTTTGACTGTCTTGGTTTGGATGGTTTGGGGTTTGCCAACGTCCACTTTATTTGACAGGCTAATGGGTGCTAGGTGCAGTAAGAATTTTTAAGCAATAGTAAAAATTTAATTTTTAAGCCATAAGAACTTTTAAGCTTATTTTTGAGAGATAGTAAAAAACCTTTGTAATCATGTAAAAAATACCGATAGTAAAAGGAAAAAATGGCGATAGTAAAAAGAAAGGTCTATTGAGAGAGTGAATATACAATTTCAGTAGTGCATCCGTTCGTTTGCTCTGACCGTGATGATGGCAACTACCCCGCCGGTGACTGCGAGCGCTACTACTGGTCGTGCACGGGCGGACAGACCAATCGCCTGGACTGCCCCACCAACCTGCACTACGACCTGGAGCTGGATCAGTGCGGCCATCGCCTCGACATCCCCCTTTGTGGCGGCGTTCGACCCACAACCCCATTTCCGCAGGAGTTCAACCCACCACCTCAGGGTGAGTAACAACAACGATACTACAACGATACTACAACCCACCACCTCAGGGTGAGTAACAACAACGATACTATGGTTGGTATTCACAAAAAGGCACATCTTGTATTAAATGATTCATTGGCACAACGGTATGAAATGACAAATTGCCCTTCTGTGTTTCAGTGAAACCCTTCTGTATTTGCCCTTCTGTTTTTCAGTTAATTTCGACTGCACCAAAATGACAAATTGCGCTTCTGTATTTCAGTGAATCCCTTCTGTATTTGCCCTTCTGTATTTCAGTTAATTTCGACTGCACCACTCTCCGCGACGGCAACTACCTCCCAGTCAACCAGCAATGCAGCCAGATCTACTACTCCTGCTCCGGAGGGTCGGCCCACGAATTCATCTGTCCCGGACAACTCCACTACAACACCGACACTCACAGTTGCACGGGTCGGAGCCAAATTGTGGGGTGCGGAGGTCGGCCCACCCGTCCCCAGGCTATTCTCAATGATCGTGTTTCGGTGGATTTTGGTGCAGATCGATTCAGGCTGACCTTGCCGCAGATTCAAAATCCGTCCCAGATTATTCCAGCCCAACCCAGTCCGGTGTTCCCCCGCCCCGTCTTTTCCCAGGTCCCAGATTACCAGAATGTCCCAGCGCAAACCAGTCCCGTCTTCCCTCGCCCGGTTTTTCCCAGTAGATCGTACGGAATTCCACCTCAGCCTCAGCCCCGTCCTATTACCAGCAATCGCAGACAAGCTCTTCGTGACGCCTTCGCCAATATTATTAGCCGGAGCGACACCAACCGACCAATTAGTAGCTACAACATTGCTGGCGGTGAAATCAAATTGGGCTAATACTGTGATTTTAATGCTAATCTGAATTTCTAATTTATTTTATTTTATAATTTTTGTGTTGCACAAATTTTTATTGTAATAAAACTGTTCTCGCTCTTTTCTGCGTTTTCTCAAGTTATTTCCCTCGCTCTTTTCTGCGTTTTCTCATACCACCAATGATTAGAACTAAGAGAACCCAAATAAAACCTGTTTGAGTTCAGTTATTTAGCAATTTATCCGAGTCGTAGGTACATTTACTCATACTGTGATCCGAGTCGGACGTAGGACGTAGGTAATTTCCCTACCGAACTACGAAATTAATCGTAAGCACGACGACACTGCAGTTATCGGTGGTATGTCGTAGGTCGAGCTGAATTTGTAGGTCAAATTGACATGAAGACCTGGGCCCGATTTATCGAAGCAAAATGTTCGTCGTTGAAAATGTTCGTCGTTGAAAATTTTGGATTGATCGACATTTTCAACGACGAACATAACACGTAATTATAGGGAAAATGTTCGTCGTTGAAAAACAAATGTTAGTCGTTGAAAAACAAATGTTCGTCGTTGAAAAACAAATGTTCGTCGTTGAAAAATCAAATGTTCGTCGTTGAAAATGTTCGTCGTTGAAAAAACATATGTTCGTCGTTGATGTTCGTCGTTGAAAAACAAATGTTTTCAAAAAACTTTTCAACGGCGAACATTTTAACGGATGTCTTGAGCTCCGTTGAAATGTTCGTCGTTGAAAATTTTTTCAGCGACGAGCTTTTGTCTTTTGGAAGATAATAATGTTCTAAAAAACCAAAGCTCGTCGTTGAAAAATGTTTTAACGACGAACAATTTCAACGACGAACTTTCAACGACGAACATTCGTTTTTCAACGACGAACATTTGTTTTTCAACGACGAACATTTGCTTCTTCAACGACGAACATTTTCAACGACGAACATTTGATGTTTCGATAAATCGGGTCCTAGTGGAATCGTAACGACTTAACACTCGCTGTTGCTCTCTATTCAGTTTCTGGGAGTTCTCGGTAATAGTTTATGTAGACTTTCGAAGAAAGGACCCTGAACTTGATACGAACTGTGATTTGATTTGAGCCGAAAAGTACGTTAATTTGAGCAGAAAAAACTGATTCAAAAAGTACGTAATTTGAGCAGAAAAAACTGATTCAAAAAGTACGTTATTTAGAGAAAACTGACTCGAAAAGTACATATAAATTCAATCCAGAAAAACCACATGAAGCTATCGCATTCATGAATTATAAAGTAAACTAAAAGCTCTTGAGATATTTATTGCATAGACACCTGCAAGCACTCGAATGGTATGTATAAAATATCGTATTGCTAACATCTTACATAACAACAAAAAATACATTTACATAGGTATGTTCACAACATAGAAATCACAAATAATTCTGCTTATATACCGAACTGTGAGGTCTCTGACCGACATTTGATTGCGGAACCGGGGGGCCGGAAGGTCCGGTTGCCACGGTGGGAATAGTCCCAATAATGAGCGGAAGCTCCAGTATAGGTCCTGTGGGTTCCAACTCAAAGGCCAGGGTATATTCAATGCTGACGGCATAGTTGATTTGTGTTGGAATGAGTCGTCGGTTGGGGTCGAGAGGAATCACCTCGTGCTCAAAGACTTGGCGTGTTCGGTTTGGAATGGAGCCCCACTCTTTTTCACCAACCAATATCTGAACAACGCATGAATATTACATACTTTTTGGCTTTTACTAACATTAAAAACAATGTACATACATATTATTACTTTAACAACAATGATGATATGTTGGATATCATTCTAATATACATAATAATTAAATATACGGAACCATGTCTGATTGATTAGAAACAATCTATAGTCTGACCAAAAAATGTATGTATCGAACTTCATTGCTTCATAGCAACTCAGTCGTTTAAGATAACCCCCATAATGTATATATCATTCGAAAGCATTTTTGATGGAGATTTTCATGAAATTAAAATATTTGAAAAAATTTTGAGTCAAAATTTTTAATTCAAATAAAATTAATTTTTTTCGGCTAATTATTTAAAACCTAATGTTTTATATATCATTCGATAGCTCTTAACATTCTGCGTCGAATGATATATACAACATGACTATAGCATGCACCTGCCAACATTTATCGATTTTTTAATTTTTGATTTTTCCATTGAAAAACGGCATTTTTGGTCCTTTTAATTCGCTGTAACTCAACAAATACTTAACCAAACCTGACAAATTGTGCATCAATCGACGCGTTGTGACCCCGCGCAGTCTGTGAAAGTAATAAAATTTCAAAAATCAACATTAAATTTTTTGAATATTTGTCAGGTTTACAGTCATTTTTCAGCTGTTTTTGCTCAAAATTGGGTAAAATAATTATTACCACAAAATAGTTCAGTTCTTTAGCTTTCATCTGATACCAAAAACATGCATTTGTGATTTAACTGAACAAAGTTATGCAGCTAAAGGAAATAGCTGTTTTCATCACTTGTCAAAAATTAGTGCTTGGTCAGCGTGTCATGTGTAGGGATGTTTTCAGTTACCGAAATCTTAATCAGTTCAGTTAATCAGTTAACTGATTAGCAGAATATTAGAACAGTTAAGTTAATCAATTAACTGATTACCTGAAGATTAGATCAGTTCAGTTAATCAGTTAACTGATTAGCTGAAAATTAGATCAGTTCAGTTAACTGATCAATTATCAGTTAATTTTGCAAAAAATATCAGTTCAGTTACAATTAAGTTAACTGTAACTCTGGGAACTTTAACTGAAAACTATTTTCAGTTATTTTTTTTTAAATTTATGATTTCTTTTTTTCTGCTTTCCTGATATTTGTGAGCATGACAAAATTTCAACGTAGTTTTCGCGAGTTCAATAATAATTACTATAAATAAATTACTTATTATTTTTAATTATTAAATTCAAAAAAATTTTTATCAACATGGAATCAAAAAATTTTTTCAATTCAAAAGCTTCTGATAAGTGGTAGATATAAATGTAAAGAACTACAAATGACTTAAAATCCTGAAAGTAGGATCGCAAGACAATAAGCTAAATAACATAAAGATTAAACCAAACCGAAAGAAGTAACAGTGACGACAACTAGTACTGCCTAATTGTAATAATGTGTTGCTAATAAATATATAACCAAAAATATAACCTTTTTGTAAAGGGCCGGTTCGGGACTATAACTGCTTAACAGGCCGGGCTGGTTGGATCGATAAAAACAGTATAGATCGACTGATCGATGTACCTGATCTTCCAGTGTTATTCAGAAATAGACACAGACACTAGATTCCAGTGTTTCAACATTGTAAATTCGACCTTCCCAAAATATCGGTAAAGTGTGTCCATGCCCAGATTTGGCAAACTCTGTACAAGCCGAGTAAAAAGACCTGTTGCGCTGTGGCGCAACAGGAGAAAGAATCTATTGTGTGCGTGAATAAACAAGCACGTATATAAATGTACTGAGTTTTCGAATGTTCCCACAACTGAACTGTATACTTGATTTTCAGTTATGCTTCAAAACTGAAAATCGAAAGCAGTTTTAACGCAAAACTGAAAATTATTTTCAGTTATTCCATGTAACTGAAAATAATATCAGTTAACTGATTCCAATCAGTTTTTTACGACCGAAGCAGTTTAGTTACAGTTAAGTTAACTGCTTCTGAGAATGGCGCAGTTAAGTTATCAGTTTTTAACTGCTTTAAAAAATCAGAGCAGTTAAGTTATCAGTTATTATCAGTTAACTGTAACTGCTTAACTTTAACTGAAAATGAATCAGTTAGCAGTTAACTGAAAACATCCGTAGTCATGTGCATGCGTGAAAACATTCTACGCGCTGATATGCGTGTCTAAATTTTTGTGAGCGCACAAACATACTGTGAATCATTAAGGAGTTTTTTTGTATAACTTTGTTCAATTACATCAAAAGTGCATGTTTTTGGTATCAAATGAAAGCTAAAGAACTGAACTATTTTGTGGTAATAATTATTTTACCCAATTTTGAGCAAAAACAGCTGAAAAATGACTGTAAACCTGACAAATATTCAAAAAATTTAATGTCAATTTTTGAAATTTTATTACTTTCACAGACTGCGCGGGGTCACAACGCGTCGATTGATGCACAATTTGTTGAGTTACAGCGAATTAAAAGGACCAAAAATGCCGTTTTTCAATGGAAAAATCAAAAATTAAAAAATCGGTAAATGTTGGCAGGTGCATGCTATAGTCATGTTGTATATATCATTCGACGCAGAATGTTAAGAGCTATCGAATGATATATAAAACATTAGGTTTTAAATAATTAGCCGAAAAAAATTAATTTTATTTGAATTAAAAATTTTGACTCAAAATTTTTTCAAATATTTTAATTTCATGAAAATCTCCATCAAAAATGCTTTCGAATGATATATACATTATGGGGGTTATCTTAAACGACTGAGTTGCTATGAAGCAATGAAGTTCGATACATACATTTTTTGGTCAGACTTTAGCTAAGTGTTGAACACTAAAATTTACGTTTCGGACTTTACTCCAACTCGTGTTTATTTCCAAAAATACTCTCCGGTTCTTTCTATATATATCAACACATGCTTATGGAGATCTTCCAGCCTGAGTGTAAAATCTACAACGAATTTTCGCTACAGATTGCTGCTATGAAATTGCACTTAGAACTGACCCTAGCTTCTTTGATTTCATCCGTTTGCAAAAATTCACTCTGTCCGTAGAATCGAATATGTTGTAATATTTTACAAGTGACGTTTGATATATTCTTGCCGCTATGGTTTGCCACCTGGGCTGACATGGTTATGGGCTCGGACATGGCAAAGGCCAGCTTGTGCAATCGCACCGAGGCCCGCACCTGGCCCGTGCGGATACAGCAGCACAGAAAAAAGGGCGCCCAGTCTTCTGTTTCCACTGGCCTGAAAATTAGTACAAAAAGACAATATTTTTTATCCGAAAAAGTGATCTCAACAACAACACTGATTAATATATGTAAGCTGCTTTAAACAAAGAGTATTATATTGGTATTATAAATAATGACGACTGTGAAAAAGTTACAGAGTAAATACCCTCTTTGGTGTCTAATAACATGGTACATAGGCTATATTCAATTGTCTGAGATCACAAGGAAGGGACACCTGCATAATATAGACCAGTTCACTCGTTAAAATGTGAAGTTACCTGAGGTTAATGGGGTCTTTTCTAAGATCGACAACGGCAATGACTGTGAAATCGAGGGTGGCCGAGTAATCATTTCCATGAGTGCTGAGACCAAACACGGAGCTGATCAAACCGCCAGACGTCTGAAAATGTAATTAATGTGTAGGTAATGCAACATAGCATTGATTATGACTGACACTCTGTTTATGCTTGTCCTTAGGGATACAGGAAAATGGCCAAGGACAACAATTTGGTCAGCTGACGTCAAATTGGTCAGCTGATAAAGGCCTATTCACAGGAGGGCGCATTGCATGGCGTACGCCATGGAGCATGAGCGGGCGCATTCTATAATTAGAATTTTCACACTGCCTACTGCAGTATTTCACATAATGCAGCAGGCACTGTGTGTGCGCGCGCCCGCTCATGCTCCAATGCGCCATGGCGTATGTACGACATGGAGCGAAATGTGCCCTCGTGTGAATAGGCCTTTAAAAGTCACAGGAAATGCTTTGTCTAATTTTCTGCTTACTGACTTCACTTGACTCTTTGCTTTTCTTCGTAAAAAAATTGCCTCATTTGCCATGTACCTGGAACTGCTAAAGTACAAAATGAAAAGGACCAGGATAAGGACGAGTACAGACCGGGCTTAACGTTTTTAGTGACCTCCTGACGAACTTGAAACTCACCACACTTTGTCAGTTATCAGACTGACAAATTTATTCAGCTATGTCTTTAATCCAAAGCGCAGAGACACGTTAAGTGATTAATTAACGTCCAACATATTAAGTTTAACACGTTGGGTTTACTGGCCGCATGTCAGATAGTTGACGAATAATGGAATAATGTCAACCGTACTCAATTTAATCAATTAATAGGGCTGTAAAAACGTAACAACGCACTGTTTCTTCTAAAGGTGTTATTTCGATGACGGCTCTGACTTTGTAACGTATAAATCCCCATTCCCCTTCCACTGAGCTGGGAACATCTGGAGGCAATAGTAAGGTGAAGGGCACTATATGGGTTCCTGAAAATAATTCAAGTTTTAGCCAGCTAGTCAATCAATTAATTAAATATCTACTTAATTTTATATCAAGTTGAAGATGACCCTTAATTTGTGACCGAGTCCAGATATCAGGTGCCTCTACATGGCCGTTCAAACGAAAGAAATGCCGTCAAACAGGACAGCAGAACTTATACTAAAAGGAATTAGTTTTAGTTATGTATAATTTCAATTAAATTATATCATTTTGCTAGAAAAATTATATACTAAACTCAAACCAAATCCTTTCGACTGTTACTTTTTGATACTTTTTGTCTGCCGAAACGCACGGCAAAAAAATAAATATATATCCTTGTAAGGATCGATTAATACTTGCAGCCCTACATAAGTATGTCCGTTCAGTTGGCAAAACTACGAAATAATGCACACCACTAAGTAGGGAAGAGCGTATGAGATCATTTTGTGGCGTGTTTCTACATAATTTGGGTGCTTAACGGACATACGGCAGTCAGTATGAATCGAGCCTAAGCTCTACCAAAAGTACAACTCAGTTTTAATGAACGAGCTCTCGAGTTGAGTGCCAAACTGCCAACCTGGCGTGAGAGTTCTTGAGCTAGGAGTCAGTGGTATGTCAATGACGCGATCCAGATAGGCCTGATTGAAAGTGAAGGCCTGTTCCGAGGTTTTGTTCAGCCAGCTGGTGCTGCCCTCCCCTTTCACGTGGATGTACAGCTGCTGTATGGCCAACACCTCGGAACAGACTATCAAAATTTTGCCTGATAACTCCTCTCCCGCCGCGTACGAGGCGCCAGGCTTGGACAGCTCAACACTGAATGAATCTAACTTGCCCATTCGTTCTGAAAATAAAGAATAAAAAAAGGATAATATAAGACCATTTAAAGTACCTATTAGATTATGTGGGAGCACTGAAACAAATACAATAACCAATATAACCTAGGTATAACTTTGTATTAGTCCTTTTTTAAAATGACGTGACACATAAATAAGTACGAAAAGCTAGATATGACGATACAAACTTTAATGACCAAGTGGTTAGTTACATAATATGTAATACATATTATCAAGAGTTCATAATAAGAAGAGTATGACACTCTTCTGGATCCCAGCTTGGCCGCCGCGGACATGCTGCGACCATTATCTCCCGAAAAAGGCCACAACTGTGGGGGGGTACCCCCCTACACGAATGAAGGCATAGCCCTCAGTTGTGGGGGGGACCCCCCCCCACGAATCAGACCATAGGTCTCAAACGTGGGGGGGGGACCCCCCCCACAAATGAGGGTATACCCTCAAATGTGGGGGAGACCCCCCCACGTTTGGTGCAACCTAAAAAATGCCCCGGAGACGCCCCGCCGCCACTTTTTGAGGTAAAATTTTGTTCCTAGGGGTATTTTGAGGTGCTGAACTCGAATCTGGGGCTCATTTTTGTCACCGCGGACCCAGCTGACCCCCACAGGCTAGGCTACAGTACCAACTTGGGGTCATTTTTTCAAAAATTGAAATTTTTCATGTTCAAGTGTTATTTTGGCCCCTGAACACGAATCTGGACTCCGGATTCCGGAGGCCACTTCCATCTAGGATCCTCTTGGACTCAAATATGTCAGGCGGCTCTCTTTTCCATACTACTATTCGCTACACCGTCGAGGCAGCAGATATTTACGAGGCTTTGGTACAGATATGTATGCATGCAGGTACGTAGAATTCTTACGGTAGAAAATTTTTTAACAGTTTTTTGGTGAAAAGCGCATTCTAAGGGTTTTTTGTGTTCCTGAATATTTGGATCCTTGGAAGTCCAAATAAATAAATTTTTGGGTTTTTTCTTTTATTCACCCCACAGTCCGAAATTTGAAATTTACTGAACCGTTTTTCATAATTTTGGCACCGGTTGACTTCTCTTGACAGCATAACTTTGAGACAATTACAAACATTGCCAGTAGGCCACAACGGGTTTGCCGACTGTAAGTCGGACACTCTATTCTAGCCAGAGGACCTTTTATTCTAGGCGAAGGACCCTCTATTCTGGGTGAAGGACCCTTTATTCTAAACAGAGGACTCTCTTTTCTAGGCACGGGACGCGCCATTTTAAGCAGTGGACCCTCCATTCTTAGCAAAAGATACTCCATTCTTGGCACACAACCCCTTATTGTAGCCGCCGTAGTAAAGTCCAACACGGTGCGAGGCAAAAATGGACTCTAAAGTTCGTGTTCCGCGAATCATACCACACCTAACACTACCAAAATCTCAGTTTCGAAAATTTCACGCCTTAGGACCTCCTAGAGGGGGTACCCTGAGGGGGTTACAGGGGGACCCAGGAGGGTCCTAGGCAAAAATAGACCTCAGATTCGTGTTCAGGGGCTCAAATTACCCCGAGAAACAGCAAAATCACAATTTCGAAAATTTGACCCCTTCGGCCCCCTAAAACATGGTACCCTGAGGAAGGGGGCTTGGCGAGGTCCACGATGGCTCTAGGCAAAAATGGACCCCGGATTCGTGTTCAGCACTTCAAAATACCCCTAGGAACGAAATTTTACCTTAAAAAGTGGCGGCGGGGCGTGTCCGGGGCATTTTTTAGGTTGCACCAACCGTGGGGGGGGGTCCCCCCCCCACATTTGAGGGTATACCCTCATTTGTGGGGGGGTCCCCCCCCCACGTTTGAGACCTATGGTCTGATTCGTGGGGGGGGTCCCCCCCACAGTTGAGGTCTATGCCTTCATTCGTGTAGGGGGGTACCCCCCCCACAGTTGTGGCCTTTTTCGGGAGATAATGGTCGCAGCATGTCCGCGCTGCTAGGCCACAAACGAGTACAGTGTCACACTCTTGTGATTATGTACTCTTGATATTATGTAGTAGAAAGATTCCCCTAGATAGTGACTCACAGGTAAACAGCAGACGCTCTCTGCCCAATCAGTCGGCTCAACTATAAATCTTCCCACTAGGCAGAAAAACTGCGTAGTCTTATGGGGTCTAGAGATGTGACCTTTGCTACAGGTTAGCTACAGGAGTGACAGCCTGAACCAGAGCTTGGGCCAGAAGTCGGTCCACTGCTTATTCATTTCTTTGCAGATAAAACGCTTGATGGAAGTTGAATTAATTTTTAGCACTCGGGCGAATCCCTAACCTTTAAAGGGGAGCGTGCTATGTAGTATATATACTCTGCCGGCTACATGGACACAACTGCTGTATGAATCCATCATTAACTTACCAAAAAATGAGAAACGTCTACTACTTTTGTCTGAGCTGCGCCGTCTATTTTTAAGTTTCCTCGCCACGCGAGTGGTTTTGCTGCGTTCTAATAACATTTCAGCAAAGCAAGGCAGAAGAAAACAACCAACAGCCGCTCAAATGGAACTTAAAATGAGACTTACTTCACAGAGAATAGGGAAATATTAATAATGCTGGTGCAATTACAGATTTGCTATTCAGAAAAGATGGTCAGAAATCATTCATTATTCATAAGAGCTGATTTCTGAACTCAAAACCGAACTCTCAGGCCTTGTTAGCTAGCTTCTTCAAAAGCCATCTATCTGAAAACAAAAGCCAGTCAACTGAAAGGGGAATAAGTAGGGCGAAAAAGTCACCAACACTAATAATCACACTGCAACCATATGTAATAATCGAAATGCATAAAAGGTGTCTACCGGTTTTCAAACGTTTTTTCGATGTCAAGTAGGTCTGCTGAGTGAGTGGTGGTAAGTGCTGATTGCCGAGTTTTTATGCTATTGCAATGTTGAGTGTCAACATTCCACGGGATATATATATTGAGCGCGGCCAGAAGGAATTTTGATCTGTTCAGAAAATCGGTTCCAGAGTTATTTTGTCGTTCATTGATTTTGTTCTCAGTTTTTTGCTGAGCCTCCTCAGCATTGTATTGTAAGCATGTTTTGGAATAGTGGTTGAACTTGTGGTGCAGTTGAACCAGTTGCAGATTAGCTCAGTTGTTGACAAGCTACACAACGGAAAGGTAAACGTAAATCTGGTTCGGTCGATGTACAGTTTTCGGTTTCTTCAACAGAAAGATTACGCTCTGTGCGCATGTCATCTACATGTTTACCAGTTACCTTCCTGTGCTAATTAATATTGGGAAATTGACCTACCTAAAATTACATAGACAGATGATTCACATAGATGATTCCATGATTCTGAATGTTAGTATATACGCTGCTCCTGAGGGGGCTACTGTTGAAAGAATACTATTAATAGCCTTGAATCGTTTCATACGACACTGCGATCTGGGGCCTGTTGCTCAACTTTACATGTCTTACAATTGTAACAATTGTAAGTGAAAAATCTGGTGATTCGTAATGAATTTATATAATGAATTCGTAACGAATCACCAGATTTTGCACTTAGAATTGTTACAATTGTAAGACTTGTAAAGTTGAGCAACAGGCCCCTGCTGTTAAACAAGCTGTGGCTAAGAAGCATTTTTGTCCTATGAATCACATTATCAAACTACATACATAGTTAGCAATTAGCATCTTGTTGATGAGGTACTGACTGACTCTAAGGTTTGTAGCAAGCAGTCTGATGAGAATGTTTTGTGAAAAAAGTATATAACGAAAATTTAGTGGTCTAAACTTTTCTGTTCAATGAAGCAAATTAATAAGCTTTGCGAAGGTTCCGACGTCACAACACTAAGAAATGGGTCCCATCGGACAGCTGTAAAATAGCGTGATTTCATAAGACAAATTACTTACAAAATACTAAGCAAAGCAGAAAAATTTCTGACTAACATCGGTAGATAAGATACAGAAATTTTTTTAAAACATTAGTGAACTTTATACACGTCGGACAATATGCTAAATAGTAAATATTACATATATAGTGACAAAATACAATTAAAGTATCCTTGTGACAGCTTTGAATAGGTATAGTTTTCAAAATTTTAGTAATTTCGTGTCCTGATTATGTACCTCGTTAAAAACAAGCTTTGAAGAAGTCTGAAGTGCATAAGAAAACTGCGAAAACGGAATTACCACCTTAATTGACAGTTATGTGGGTGTGTCTCAACGACACGAAAAGACACAGCTGTAATCACAGCTGTATTTAGATAAGTGACAATTCGTATTATCAAGAGTACATAATAGCGTCTCACTCTATATAGAAGAAGAGTGAGACACTCTCCAGCCTGCCTGTGTTCTAGCTCAGGCAGATGCGCTGGTCATTTTCAGGCTACATGTTGACATTCTATGCAACATGTGACTGACCAATCAGAAGCGAGCTTCTATTCTCTGATTGGCAGACGCCTGTGCACGTGCTCCAATCATAAGACGGGATAGGGATAAAGGTTAATAACTCATTTTTTATTCATAGTCTGCTTGTAAAAACATTAGAAAAGGTTTGCAAATACCTTTGGGGATATTTTGCAAACTTTCAGCGAAATTGATTTAGAAACTTTGAAGAAATTCAGAAAAGTTTATATCTCAAAAGTTTCTCAATCAATTTCGCTGAAAGTTTGCCAAAATATCCCTAGAGGAATTTGCAAACCTTTTTTGATGTTTTTGCAAGCAGACTATGAATAAATAATGAGTTATTAAGCTTTTATCCCTATCTTAATGCTTATCAACGCATCAGCGATTATATACTAAAGTGTGTTACGCAGGGAATCTACGCGCTGATTGGTCAGGCACATGTTGCATAGAATGTCAACATGTACCCTGAAAACGACCAGCGCATCTGCCTGTGCTAGAACACAGGCAGGCTGGAGAGTGTCTCACTCTTCTTCTATATAGAGAAGCTATTATGTACTCTTGGTATTATCGATTTAAAGCGTCATTTGTTTTTGTAACTTTGTCGTAACTTGAGGCTGCAAGTACTCATCAAATCTAAATTATGTGGTTGCCGAAATTAACGTGGGAAATACACTTCATAAACTACACGTGTTGTGACAAGAGCGGGCAAAAGCATCACTTTTGGGGATAAAAAAGCGACATTTTGCACACACTGCCTCCAAGTTGTTAAAAATCACCCAGTGGTTGCCATGTTGCATTTTTCTTGTCATTCCAAAGTTTTATCTGCTCGTTAAGGCGCGCCCAAAATGACAGAAAACACCAAAGGGTTTTAAAAAGTTTGAAGTAAAACTAGATCCCCTTTCAGATAATTTTTACTCTATTTTTTAGATCTAAATGAGTCTAAAAGTTCTTCAAGAGACCCCAGACATAAGCTCAAGTTTAAATGAGAGAGCACACATGTAAAGACCACGGCAGGACCGCATATATAGGCAAAGGGGAAATGAGAAACTTTCCTAAGAGGATGCTCAATTTATTGGGCAAAAATTTTTCTCCTCCAAAACGCGCAGCTGGTTTGAAGAAAAAACGCTCCCTCTGCCTTTGACGGAACAAACCTTCATAATAAATTATCATCTGTGAGGCGGTCTGAAGCTTTCTGTTGACTTTGGCTCAAAATCTATGCTAACTGCTCCTGTGGCTTTTTCCTGTCAAGTCGGCTTCGAAGGGCTACTACATATTAGAGAAGAGTCACTTTACTCTGTTCTCTTATAAACTATTAGCTAATTACATTTCCATGAAATATTTACATGACACCGGTTAATTTAAAGCCACGGTTCAGCTAGCAATTAGCATTAGGCTTATTCCAAGAAATAACTGGTAAACTAAATACATAGTTTGCAGCGAAGTGAAAGACGAAACCTTGAAGATATTCTTTCTGGCAATCATTTCCAAAATATACACTTTTCGACACACTGCTACTTCTCTAAACTAATTTTCTGACAAGTCCGGGGTCAGCTGTTTTTTTATTCACGTGCAATATCTGCGTCATTTTGATTGGTTGACTTGCTAGGCACAAGGACAAGGCTCAGCAGGTTTCAGCTTTGCTTAGGGACACAGGACAGCCACAAGGACAGTTCTTATGGCTTCTCGGACAGTACCTAAACTGCTCACAGACAAGTATGAAATAGTCGTAGCAAATGTATGTAAGTACATACATAGGTATGATAAGGGCAAACCGTAAAAACAGGGATAGCCCTTCAGGACTAGCACGAGCGGGGCCTAGATGTACAGCACAGAAGTCAGTAAAGCGCTTCAAGTCTTGAACAGCATTTTTTATCATCATTTTTCACAAGAAAGCCATGCTGCCATGTTTTCCATATCTTGTGAGACGTTTGCCTAGCCCTGCCTCGCAGAGATCTCCACCTTGTCTCAAACTTTTAGACAGCTTGGATGACTGTATATTAGATAGATAGGCCGAGTAAAGCATAACTTACATATGTCTCGGAGAACCCATGCAACTACCTACATACCACCAGTCTCTACCCAACTACTGTCATCGCGCTGTGAGATGGCGCAAGGGCGGCACAGGCTTCGGACAAGCTATTTTGCGCGAAACTGCGGATATCGATAACTGCAAAAGAAAGGTGTCTTCGTGAATTCAAACTACCACTGCCATTGTGCCACAGACCTAAGACAAGATATCGTATTATCTACCTCAGAGTGGTATTTGCAAGAGTCCGTTACATTAAATCACAGACATCTCAGACACGTCGGCGTATAAATACAATCAAATATGCAACTTAGATCCATAATGCGCGAGCCCTAAGCGCCTATTGCGCGAATGTTGAAAATAGCGAAATAGAAATGTGTGCGACTCTGTGCAACTTGCAAAGAGTTTAAACCGACATATGTACGGCTGTAAGTAAGAATCGACCCTAACCGTATTTAGTAAAACATGGTCTAATCTTGGGTATCAAAAGTGTGGGTGTGCAGGCTTATACATAAGCAATGAGTATGTATATAATATACCATATAATAAGCATTTCGTGAGTAGATATGTAGCACAAAAGTTTCATAAATATATCACACTATTTCAAAAATAGACAGGTTTAGAAAGGTGACACGGCATAAGATAGAAGAAAAAATATAGCCGGGTGGGCCTCTTTTCAGGCGCAACTAACCGTCCATAAAATTCTTGAAAAAATGTCAATCGTGAAGGTTTAGAAAACGTAAAACGCTCATTCCCGCACGAAATTATGTTTTCACTACGAGCCCCAGAACTATGTAGGTCTCAAAGACCCAGCTTACATTATTCTAGAGGACAATCTATGGGCGTTCAACAGCTAAACTGCTAAAATTTGGACAGTTTCGAGGGGAAAATGGACCCCAGAGAGTGACATCCATAAATGTTGCTGGAAATTAGGGAAAGGGCGGAGAAAATTAGTGCTTTAACTGAAAGCGGACACGCAACTTTAGGGGAGATAGTTAATTGGAAAAACCGTCCTTTTTAGTTTTCACCTCCTAGCGTCAGATGATCCAAATAAAGTAATTAAAACTGAAGGTCTTTTCCGTTATTCCTCCCCCAGGACGGAGTGCAAAACTTATCACATCGATTACCTATCAAAAATTTGAGAGCAGTGGCAATATTGGCTTTTCGTGAATTTTTGTTCCTACTTCCTTCTAGAAAAGGAACCTTTGTTATCGGTTTTTGCTCCGATAACAAGAATATGTTATTTATATGTTCGCCTCGCCTATGATTTCTGTGTAATCTTAGCCCCACAGTCACCTGCTTTATTTTTGTCCACAAGGGGTGTCGATAAATTCTAAATTTAATTAAAACCAAATTTATACATGAAAAATGCTTGACTAAGTAAACACAAACCTGGAAAAAGAAAACTAAAAAAATTTTAAAACAAACGAAATTCTATTGTAAGAAACACCTATTTGACACATTTTAAATTTCTTCTTCCCAATAATGCCCCCCCCTGTCCTCTTGTTATTGTCTGTCTGACTTTGATGGGCAGTTCTGAAATTGGCTGTCCTATCCTGCACAATATGCAAATTAGTTAAAAATCTTTAACCAATCATTTAGAAGAGATTTACGTATAAACACAACGACAGCCAATCATATTTCAAAGGTGGGGTTTGCATTAACTATTATGCAAATTAGCCTTTTAATTGTTGTGAAGTTCAATCGATCAGTCTGCAGTGTTGCCAGACGGGAAGATGGTGGAAACCACACATGCACTTAGTGCGCTTTTGTCCGGGCTCGCTGTTTAGTGCGCTTTTGTACGGGCTCTTTGGTTACCAGGCTTTTGGCCGGGCTTGGTGTTTAGTGCGCTTTTTTGTCCGGGCTCGCTGTTTAGTGTGCTTTTTTTGTCCGGGCTCGCTGTTTAGTGCGCTTTTGTCCGGGGTCGTTGGCTACCACGCTTTTGTCCGGGCTCGTTGGTTACCACGCTTTTGTCCGGGCTCGTTGGCTACCACGCTTTTCTCCGGGCTCGCTGTTTAGTGCGCTTTTTCCGGGCTCGTTATCTAGTGCGCTTTTGTCCGAGCTCGTTGATTAGGGCACGTTTGTCCAGGCTCGTTTGTTAGTGCGGTTTTGTACGGGCTCGCTATCTAGTGCACTTTTGTCCATGCTCATTGTCTAGTGTGCTTTGTCTCGTTGGTTGGTGCGGTTTTGTCCAGTGTTTTGGTTAGTGCAATGTTTTTGGAATTTGTTCCCTGATGTCATGAAATTGGAAAGTGTGGAAATAGATAGCGTAAGTAATTTGAATGATTTTAAAAAAGTGGTAGTTCAAATTGTAATGTCTGTGAAGGAACTGTGCTACTTTTAGGGGCAATTAAGGTGGCGCTCTGAATAACCGACTTTGGGCGATAAAATTTTTCAGTCATGTTTTCGTTGGTTATCTCAAGAAGAAAAGTTGATTAAAATCAAACGAGCTTTCATTTGATGTATATAACGTCAAATTTTGACGCACTTAAAATTTCAACCAATTTTTCAATGGGAAAAAATCTTTAAATCGATATGCCAAAAAATTCTATATGGCTTTTCGTACTTCTTAAAACAGTTTTGTATAGCGAATTGCTAGGTGCAACTTTCTGAAAAGTCGTATGTGTAGGCAAACCTTTCTAAAAAAATTTCTAAAATACGTTGACCAATATTGACAAAAATACACTATTTTTCAAACTGATTTTTCGTTAGCTACTTTTTGGCTTCTGAAACTTTTCTCAACGAATATTAGTACAGAAAAATTAGCTCTATTTTTTGGAAAATACGTATGTGTAGGCAAACTTCAGGTTTCTGAAATTGGGCTATGGTGCTCATTTTTTCAAGATTACTCTCAGCTGCAAAAACCGATTTAAATGAAATCTTGCACAGGGTTAGAACAGACATATATGGAGGCACCGCACTTCTTGAATTGTAATTATTATGATTTGCTTCAATACTATAGCCCTTTAAAAACGTCACTTTTGATAAAAATTAAAATAACTAAAAATTTACCGCCACTAACTAAAATTCGGCAAAAATGGTGCCTCGGCAAGATAATTGTCTTTAATTTAAGCTATCGATTGTTAAATTTGGTTGAGGCACTGCTGAGCTACGTCATTTCAATAATTAGACAAGTTTTGCAAAATTTCAATTTTCATGTCGTCATAAAATTCGCTAAAGAGCTCTCAGAGCCTTGCAAACTTGCAAACTTTGCAAAAATACTTGCCTGGTATGTGTCTTGGTTGCGCTTAAGAAAAAACTTCGTATCAGCAAGAAAAGAAAAGTTGTAGCAATTTGTTTTATTGGAAGTTACTCAGAGCGCCCCCTTAAGGGGGTAGTGTCGCGAAAGCAGTCGATTTTGCGCGACTATAAAACTTTTTCAGTGAAAGATAGGTCATTGTTCTTTATATATTACAAAAATATGTTTCAAGTCAAATATTTTTGCCAAGTTTCAGCAAAATTGATGCAGCATACAGTTAGCAGTGAAGTCGCAAAGTCGGAAAAATGACGTTTTGAAAACCTATTCACATTAGATAATTTCGTCACAATTAAAAGACATTTTGTTTAGATTCTGTACACAAAGTAAAAGCACATATGCTCTAGTTTATGCACACAAAATTTAGTGCAAATTGCTTGAGCGGTTGTGGAGTAATGCCTGTCTGAACTGTGAAACTGTGCGCAACCTGTAAAGTACTCACAGCAATAATAATAAATTGTAGAAAATTTAGACACTTATTTTGAAATCAAAAGAAAAACGAACCTTCATTTTCCATTTTTCTTATTTGTGGCAAAAAATTGTGCGTCAAAACATTACATGTACTTCACAAGCTGGCCAATCTGATATCTGGCTTGATTTTTTGAACTTTTATGTCTCTATTTTGTGATGTCTGGCTCACAAATGGTGATTGGTTAAAAATGTTGGTAGATGTTGGTAGTCTAGTGTCTGGCAGTATTTATTTGACACCATATGGCATTTCACTAGTTTCTCAGTGAACGTACAGTTTCAAAGCAAAAAGTTCTCATTTTGCAGCCTATGAGCAAAACTGCTTTGGCGACACTACCACCTTAATTACATTACTTTTGATACCTTTTAATGATAATTTGCAAAAATAGGAAAATAAAAAATTTTCACAAAAAAATAGGAAAAAAGTTGAGGGAATGAAGAACTAGAAAAAAAGGAGCCGCCCGGGCCCGAGATAACACCTTTTGAATGTGGGTCCCACTCTTGATATTATATATATATGAATATCTCCGGGGTGGAACACTGCCCCTTTTAGGCTCGAAGCATACTTACAGCCGTATGTCCGTTCAGCCGACTAAATGACGAAATAATGACGTCACATGCGCTGGCTAATCCACTGCACTAGGCTGCTAGTGACGTCATTCTGCAGGCTGAACGGACATACGGCTGTAAGTATGAATCGACACTTAGGGGCAACTTGTAAGTTTGCTGTAACAAAAATTAAAAATCTAAAATTATCTGATTTTTTCATTTTTCCGACGTTCAAAACCAAATGTAGAATTTTTTGATAAAATGATTCTTTCTATTAGCCTATGCGTAATTTTTCATCTATTCATTTTCTAACAGCGTATTTTTTCATTTTATGAAATATAAGTTTTTAATTTGGAAATTTGAACTGGAAAAGAATTTTTAGATTTTGAATTTGAATCAAAACTGAAAAGCTTTAGCAAATAACCGTAAATTGTGCAAAGTTTCATCCCAGAGACATTCACGGGTGCTAGGCGTATTTGTTTCTGCTTGCTACAACTCTTATTGCCTATTGACATTATGCTTTAGTTTTAGACAACCTTGTATGTTAAGTAGCACACCAAAGTAAATACAAGTTAAATAAGTGCGTATCTAGATTGTCCTTATGTACAACAGTACATTAGCACGTGTGCAATACACCACTTATCAACAATTTATACCAACCTCACCTTAATCACCAGCGCAAACTATACAAAACAGGACCGAAACAATAGCAAACAATCCCAGAGCCTGGCGCCAATACCAAAGAACCCCAGCCAGAGCCCGCACAATACCGGACGAACCCAAAGCCCGGATTATATCCGACCAATCCAGAGCTGAGCTCCGACAAAACCGGACAAACGCATAACCTTGGGCAATAGCAAACAAATCCAGAGCCTGAGCAAACTCATATCCCAGACAATCTCACAAACCCAAAGCTCCCTGCAATAGCGGAAAAAGACCAAAAAGGGCGAACTTAGAGCCAGGATAGTAGCGGACCGGACAAATCGAGGGCCCATGCAAGGGCCATGCCTATTATAGCGTCCAAGAGCAGTGCTATGAGCCTGCCAACATTTTCGAAAAAACCCCGACTAGTCATGCCCCTGCGGCACTGCAGAATTTAGTCATCTGATAGTCATACCAAGAGTACATAATAGGGAAGAGTATGACACTCTTCCCTATCCTAGCTAATCGGCCCGGACGATGCTCCGGCCGAAATAGGCCTTTTACGCCTTGATTTCAGGGGGGGGTACCCCCCCCCCCTCGAATCAAGACATGTCTTGATTTCAGGGGGGAACCCCCCCCCCCTTAAATCCGGGAAGTGTCTTGATTTCAGGGGGGTACCCCTCCCTCGTTTCAGCACACTGCCAGCGCAAATTCGGTGGTGTCTTGATTTCAGGGGGGGGGGGCACACCCCCCTCGTTTCAGCACACTGCCACGGTGGCGTCTTGATGTCAGGGGGAGTACCCCCCTCGTTTCAGCACGTTACCAGCTCACCATAGATTTCATGCTGGCAGTGTGCTGAAACGAGGGGGGGGGGGGTACCTCCCCCTGAAATCAATACACTTCCCGGATTTGAGGGGGGGGGTCCCCCCCTGAAATCAAGACGTCTTGATTCGTGGGGGGGTACCCCCCCCCCCCTGAAATCAAGGCGTAAAAGGGCTATTTCGGCCGGAGCATCGTCCGGGCCGATTAGCTAGGATAGGGAAGTGTCATACTCTTCCCTATTATTTACTCTTGGTCATACTAATGATTATCCCACCTGACGTGTCAAAACTCGCGTGTTGCTTTGTGTCGAATATAATAAATCACGCTCACGCAAAAATGACAATGAACGCCGTAATCTTTACTTCTTTAGTTAAAACTAAATTTTACTATTAGTCTTAATGGGACCACTACAAATTAACAGTAACGCCATTTAATAAAATACTGTAAATAAACAGTGAAGCAGCACACACATTATCGAAAATAATAACTAAACAAGAACTAAAACTTCAGTGATGTCGACCGCACCTATATATTCCAGTTAATGACATAAATGTATCACAGATGCAACCGGGTCAGTAAACGGTGCTGCGGCTCTCCGGGAGAAGATGACCCGGTTTTAAGCACTAAGCTTTAAAGTAATCGAATCGCTAAAAGCAAGCCGCAGGAAAAATTTTAGCGTGAATTTAAACCGTTTCAGCTTGACGAGAAGTATGAGTGAAAGTATCAAAAATGAAAAGTGGGAAATAAAAGTAGAGATGAAAAAATTTTGCGATGCTCAGTTTTGTTTCAAATTTAAGTTTTCGTCCTGATTTCCCAAAAGCCGATTCTAATCACTGAATTGAAAGAAAGAATAAAGCAAAACAAACCAACATTTGGAACAAAAAAACTAAGCAGACACTAAACATATATTACTATCTGAATGCTGAATATTCACAACAATAACGATAACCATGATATTAAATACATATTTACAGAGTATTATACAATATATACATGAATATGTTATCCAAAGAATACAATACCTACACTTTTTCCGCGATATCTGCAACTGGCTTTGTTGTCGTACCCACGTTTTTTTTATTATTATATAACTGGAATCTTATAAAACACAGACAACAAAACATTAATAACTGTAAACAAACGGAATGATCTGTGCACTGGCTGGCGCTGTATTTAGTAAAAAAGTATCGTTTTCATTTTAATCAAAACCACTTCTGAACCACTACCAAACCAGCGAGGTCACGAAATCTCTTCTATCTTTACAAAATATGTTTTCAACAAGATCAAAACACAGAGACTACAGTGTTTATACACACAGACTGTATACCAAGCTGTTTATACTATTTTGGTTTGGAACAGTTTAAGTACTTCAAAACACCTCCATCTAGTCACGCTCAGACGCTACACAACCCAAACCGGTACTAACATACAAGCCAGCTTGAGATTAAACTGTAAAAACTGGCTTTAAGAAATGGCTTACAGCATAGTACACTTTACTTGCGAATGGTTATCGTAAATCAATGGCGGTGTCTCTTTAGATGGACTATGTAATAAAACCACAACATGGAAAATGCATACTGAAAAATTAGGAATTTTATCTGGAGACATCATTGCACAAAAACGCTCAAAAATAATTTGCCTCAGTGCAAAAATCTTGCCATTTGTCCCGGCATGTCGATCAATAACCGAAACCAAAACAATACAGTATCAACGAAAATATGCAAGATGTCAATGTTTTTCGATCAGAAAAAACGACATAGCTTCAAACAAATACAAATATTCACATAAACGATTTCAACCTTGTGAAGACATGAAAAATACCATAAAAGTTAGCCTAGGGGTGACCCAAAATCTGTTGACTGCGAGTGGAGTTATAAGTTAGCTGAGACTGAGAGCAAGTTTGTATTTGCAACACCAGTCTCACACCAGGAGCAAACATGCACCAACGTCCAGTTTTGGGCAAGGTTTCTTTTTGCTCTTTTTGTTCATCAGTTTGTTGCAAATCACTAAGGCCCGATTCCCACTAGGGGACTAGGCAGAAATAAGAAAAAATAATAATTAAGAAATAGAAATAATGAGCAGAAATAAGAAATAGGAAATAAGAAATAAAGCCTTATGCGTTCACAGTGCAGAAATAAGAAATAAGCCCCTCCAATCACATATGAAGCTGTTATTTGATTGGCTGGTGGGTGAAATAGGCCGGAAAATGAAACGTACGTACGCAGCAGCATGTACGTACAAAGCGATATTTGAATTGTCCAATCAGCAAAAAGGAAGGCGTGGCTTAGCTTTGCGCGCTCCAACCAACGCTTCTGATTGGCTAAATCCTTATTTCTTATTTCTTAAGTTAAAATGAATTTAACTTCTTATTTTAGAAATAAGGTTTGTTATTTCTGAATTAATAAAAACTTATTTCGGCAATGGGAATGCTCCTTTATTTCTGAAGACGTTAGGCCTTATTTCTTATTTATGGCTTTTTATTTCTTATTTGGGTGTGTAACCGGCCCTAACAAACTCAACCGGTATTAGGGTTGACTTATACTATCACTAGCATGTTTTCTTTCATATCAATTCACAAAACAGCACATACAGTACTAAAATACTTTAAAACAGCACAGGAAAAACAACAAAAACGACTAAACGAACAAAAAACAAACAAACAAAACAACAGCAAACTGAAACGGACAACCCAGTGTATTCGATTCGAACACATCCGTAAACAATTATTTTCGCATAAAGTACAATATATACAGTAACATTGTTCAAATCTCCGATCCATCTTCCCAAGACAAATAAGAAACGTAAAGGGAATTCTCCAGCAAATAATAGCCCGTTCTTTAGTGGACTTGCTACCGCTCTTCAGACCAATTCCAAAACCTAAAAAAATTTTGCTTTGAAGAATGCAACACAAACCCACGACAACGGGCCTTATGCATAATCTGTAATCTGTATCATGCAACTTCAAGTCTTTTGTTTTCAAATCTAGCCGGGTAATCATTATTCATTCTACTAGCTAAAGCTACAATCACATAGGCCTTTCAAAAATGACTTACACGAATGATGCCTTGGCTATTGGCAGCCACCACAGTGTTTGATCCCTAAAAATATAGAGTATTCAACACTTGAAACTCGACAATACTCGCACATACAAAGCATGGGTCATCTGCAAAATCTTAAACTTAGTTTAATCAACACTTAATCAACAGTGTAGATGGACTGGGCTGGGGTCTTCATCTGTTCCCATATCCGGGAAAATACGCAAGTGCTTTTTGCAGCTATGCGTGTCTATTGAGCTCTACAAAGTCATGAGGCCTATAGGCTAACTACAGAAAAAACCAGACAATTAACTAACGTGATTGGCGCACACAAGATATAATACTAACCGCGTCTTGTTTTTATAACGCATTTTTAACAATATTAATGTTTACAAACGTGTGACCGCTTTTACTTCCAAAAAACAATTCCTAAAAAAGAAACTAGGTGTAATTTTTAGAAAAATATACACTGCCTAGTCCGCTTCGACCTAAAATACAATAAATATACTGTGTATTATAAAGAAAACAAATTGTTGAACATACCTTTTTCCAAGACACTGCACTAACAAATTGGTTTGTTCCTTCGTTTGGCGTTCGTTCTTGTTCCTAAACGATAAAAATTAAATTAATTTAAGAAATAAAGAACAGTAGTAAAAAATCATTATTACTCAAACACAAATAGGACCTATATTAGTATTTCGAAAAAAACACTAGAAGTAGAACTAAAAACTTTTGAGGTTGAAAACTTAGCAGTAACACGCTCAAATTTACTTCATTTGAATTTTGAATATTACTAGATTTACAAACCCGGAAATTTAAAAACCCGTGAAAGTAGCAGTTTATAATAAACACGATAGTGGCATAGCTCCTAACAAACTTACCAAAATGCCTGCTTCAGTATCAAATACATAGTGGAGTACGGGTTTTGGTAAGCCTTTATAGTATACGTACAAGGCATTGTTCTCGCTGCCTAAAAAACAAAAAGGCATTATTTAACAGAGATAAATAAACATTTTCGTTTCTGCTAGTTTTTTTAAATAATAAATTAGACAGTGGAAATTTACATAACCTAGAGAATCATAAATGCATTTAAATTTCTAGTTTTATCCCAAAAGCAGGCAGTTATCCCCAAACCAAAAATAAAAAATGATGCCCCAACCCGAAGATCAAAGAAACAAACGGTCTGCACATTTGAGTAATATAGTCAAACTTGTGAAGCTTGCTAAAATGTAGACAGTTTAGAACAGAAATATGTAAAAATGAATTCCGACTCAAAGTCTGCTGCTGCCATCGTGCATTTCATTGTACACATTTAGTGAGTCATCTTTTATCAATATCGGGCAAAAATAAGCTCAATCCTTCTGATCCGGTAACAAAATGGGCCCAAAATAATGAACCAAAGGCTAGTCAATAAAACTGAACTCACCACATGCAATGAAATCGCCATCGGTTGCCATGCCAACGAAGTTTTTCTCGTTTTGGTGACCAGCAAAAACCCGTTCACAATTCTCAGTGTCCAGTGACCACAGGCGAAGTGAGCTGTCCGTAGACCTGAAACATTACTCAGACTGGATTTGATCCGCATAATATTATCCTACTTTAAAACCTTCGCTCGCTCCTGTAGAGCACAGTTAGAGTAAAGAGAAACTTTCAGCTACAGAGGAAACCGTATTGAACTACCTATGTCATTACCAGGCTGATACCACACTGTCATTGACTAGCTCTATGATACCACAATAATATTCTACCCTTGATAACATAATATACTACTGGAATGAAATGTACATACGCGGACACAAGTTGAGTGGAATTCAGAAATTTCACGTAGGATACTGCTTTCTTGTGATCCTTGCAAACCCGTAATGCCTCTCGCGTGTTCCGCAAGTCGTAATAATGTACACAATGATCTAAAATATACACATAATTGTTTGCAACTATAATTTTTACACAGCAGAATACAAAGAAATACAAAATGCAAAATAAAAGCATAACTAAACAATATGCAAACACAAACTAGAATAAATTATTAATTACATTTTTCCTGTTGGGCCACAGCCCAACAGGTCTTTAATTTTGATTTTGGTATCTTAACACACTGCTAGCGTTAAAGTGTCAATGTGCGGAGTGTGTTTTACACGTCTTTTATCTCATCTTTGCATCTGTCACAACGATAATGCCTTGTAATTAAATGATTTGCCGCTTTCATGGTTGTTCAGAAGGTACAGCGAAAATGCAAAAATCTGACAAAAAGTAATCCACTGGGAATCGACGATATCCCCTCACGGTTACGGACCAAGCAAACTCACCACTCGGCTACAGAGATCTGTGATGTCCTGATGCTTTACAGTAATAATCTTAGGTAATTCAATTTCAAATCGACAGTACAGTACTACTACCTGCTTCTAAAGTAAAGCAACAGCTACAGATTACAGAGAAACTTAAAGTAATCGCTGGCCCAACAGGTTTACGATGGCCTCTGGCCAATGTACTTAAAAATAAATGCTTGATGCTTACTGAATACTTTTGCCGAAAACTTAGCTCGTTCATTACGTAAGTACGTTACCAAAAAGAAAACTGATAAAGCTGAACCAACACGATACTAGTACATTTCAGCATAAGCTACTATTAGCGCACACTCATATCGTTTCTGTGACTTTTCGAGATGCACACACTTTTCAGAAATCAGAGTACAGCCCTCATGACTTAAAATGGCCTAACCAAAGTGATCACTATTCACCTGCGGATCCGAAAGCCAAATTATATCGTGACTGAGGATTGAAATGAACGCAGCAAATGTTGACGCGCGTTTCCAATGTGTGCACAGAGTTGGGCTGATTCAAATCCCACAATTTCACTAAAATGTAAAGCATAAAAAGTAAATGAATGAAACCATTTGAAATGTTAAAAAACTGTTACTGCAAAGCATAAATCCCATTAAAAGATCATTTTTTTAAATCTTTTATCTCTCAAACACAACGCGTCTACAACTTGTCATAAGACATAATATGCAATATAAAAAATATTCTACTTAGGCTCAATCATTTATAAAACTCGATACGCAAACAAAGAGCCACTGTGAGTCAAATCAAAAGCATCCCCTTTCAGAGTAAATTGAATAGACTGTCTTATTCTTCAGAACTGGCTACTGGTCCAACTAAAAGCCTAACCACTCACATGTCAAGCGCAGGCGTCACAGACTCAGAAACTTAGCGTTACAGCCACGTCTAATGTCAGAACCGGGATTAGTTAATGAGACATTGTCAGACCATCTGTTACCTTTCGCGTCATCTCCACCCGATGCCAGTAGTTGGGCGTCCACAGCGTTGAAATTCACTGACCAACAACGCTTTTCATGTTCCTATAATTGAAAAAACCACTACAATACAATCACATGTATTCGCCGGAAGATCAAATAGTAGGATAAAAACAGAGCTAAAGTTGACCAAAAAAAGTATACTTTCGATTCAGGAGTATAAAGCGCTCAGTTTAGTTAAAAAAGATTTTGTTGGGTACTTCGCAGATTGTAAACAAAGCAAACAAAAGGCTGGAATAAAAATTATCAAGAAGATAAAAAGGTGAAAGGTATCAAGCCTACAAAGAAACAAAAAACTACTACAGAGGCATAGAATTACATTCTAGTGGAGTAACAGCATCACTTTACTCCTGTACTACTACTGCGTATTGCTGGCTCAACCGTTTAAATTTGTCACTACATTCTTACCTGAAATTTGACCATTGGTTTCAATGTCTCCGCATCCCATAGCTGCACAATCCCTTCGTAATCACTGCTGGCAAGTCGTCCTTTCAGGAATGGATTCCAGCTCAAACAGCTGAAAAAACAACAAATTCGTCCAATAAATCAAGTTGTGTTCTCATTAACAGCTTCAGTACTAGCATTTATTTCTAATAAGGTAAAAGACTAGCAATTAGTACTGTCAAGAGTACACAGTAAGATTATTTTATTATCATCATTAAATACTATTATGTACTCTTCGTACTATTATGGGCCAGTGAAGCACCATAACATTGTCGTCGAGTAGTTTCCCAAATGTTCGAGCTTTATTCGATTTGTCTAGCGTGGTTCACTTTCACTAAAACCATTTCGTTCACAAGGTTTTAGTTGATTTTTGAGTTTTTGACCAGTACAGTATTAGACAAAGTAAAACAGAAGAATAAGCCAACTTAATATCATGATATAGGAATACTAATATCAGACCGTTTCTTTAACTTTATAATCAACCCGATATGTCGGAGTTTAATTTCACCTGATTTTACTAGAGCACTGCATTTCCCCAATGGGATAATGGATGTCCACCAAATCTTCAACAACTGAGGAATACTCATAAATTTTGATCTTTTTAATCACACCGGCCACGGCAAAATATTCACAATCCTTGTCGAATTCGATACTATCAAACAAACAGAAGATGTATTAGATTGGCTTAGATCAGAAACTAAAGTAACTAAACCAGGTTCACACTAATTATAATTGTCCTTACGAATGTCCTATCTTTTTTGACCTAGCGATCCAAAAACAATTGGTCTACCAATTAGAGCCGTTTTTTTGGATAAATGAAAATGTGAAAAATTAAGCGAATTTATTTGTGTCAGTTTCCCACGACATTCACTTGAAATACGTCCTTGTCCTTATCCCTATATCCTTAGGGATAAAACTGAACCAGGCTTTTTTACAGCCGATCAATATTATAACACGACAGTGTTGGGACTTGTCTTGGACGCGAAGGCCTGCTAAAGAAAGCAGTTACCAAAATGCCATTGATGCTACAATATAACTTAGGGCCTATTCCTTTACCGGATTAAACGGATTGGACTTATTTTAGTCCGAGGTTTTGGAATGACAAACCGGACTGAACGGACTAAACGATTTAAAATAAGTCAGCGGCTTAATTTTAGTCTGACCCCATTCGAAAACTACCACTGGACTAAACGGACTTAACATGCATGCTTAACATTAGCGTGCATAGTTAAGTCCGTTTAGTCCGATTAAAAAGCAGCGCGCTATAAGTTAAGTCCGTTTAATCCGGAGGTTTTGGAATGGCGTTTTTAAGTTTAATTTTTAAACCGTTTAGTCCGATTATAATTAACCCTTTAATCCGGTAAAGAAATAGGCCCTTAGTTTCATAAATTATAATGTCATAAGTTATGTTGTAAAAGTTGCATCACCAATGTGAATGTCAAGCAACAATGCATACCTGGAAACAATGTTCATCTGATTGTACAATTCCACATTGTAGTTCAGACTGGCCAGCACATTAAAGCCGGTGTATTGCAGGAATTTGGACATGCACTCTTTGAAATTGTTCAGACCAAGTTCATCCGTACTGCCTCGGGTGGAAAAACTAGCTGGGTCGTCCGCCGCAATCGAATCACTCAGACTGTTCCCTTCACAGCCTAAAACAGTTATAGCTAGAGCGTGAGCATGGAGATAAAAGTATTTCGACCCCCAATTACTTGGACTAATACTCAGTGACCACTGTTAATTCAAACGCAAGTTTATGTGGACATAAACATTAAGTAAAAGTGGTATAATGGAGCATTAAAAATAACAACACACTTGGAAAAAAGCGATAAAAAGCATCTATAAACAGCCATTATCATCCAATCTTCTGATAGTTTTTTTCGTGAATCGTAGATCTTTGTATTTAGTGGTCCAATTTCAGTATTTTTTGTCGTTCACCAATCACCTAAGTCATGTCAAACGAAATACCAGCCGAAGTTCAACCTGACAAAATGAAAAGTTAGCAAGATAATGTAATTTCACACAAGTCTAAAACCAACCACTGGAGCTTGATGACACATTTAAGGCCTGCTGACTGCCCAGCCGTTGTCGTAAATAGTTGCTTTCCAAATCTCGCATGTGTTCCTGCAAACGCTGACTTCGGAATTTCTGCAGTTTCTTATATACACTCAATGGGCGAGGCTGAAAAAAATCAAAATCATGGTGTTAAAACACCATAATACATTGAAAAACTGCATAGAAGTGGAGGTAAACCCAGACGAATGGAGTAATAGACCGTGTCTTGATTGTTTCAAACTTTTCGAATGCCTTGGTTATTCAAAAATCAAATAATAATGAAGAAGAGGTACAAAATAATAAATTACCTCCCGGACATCTGTGAACGACGTATGATTTGAAGTGGAAGTGGGAATTTCGTGGGCATTGGTTTCCCACGCTGGCGCCACGGTGTCTGCCGCCACAGGGGTGGTGCGTGAGTTGACAGCTTCCACGGCGACATCCTCAAGGGACATTTTGATGCGTTTGGAGGACTGCTAAAGTATTCATAGCACAATGAAGGGACAGAAGGTACTCATAATACAATAATGGCAGGTACAGCGGTACGGTATACAACCGTCACGGTATAAAAGTGGTAAGTTTATTGCTGTCACAAGGACGAAGCTTTGGTTTATTGTTCTGTAAGCCACCGTTGGTAGCTAACCTTTGGACAACTTACTAAAAAAACAACATCAGAATTTAAGTCTAATGTTGGAAAAATACAATATCTGTACTAGAAAAAGTCAAAAATCGCTGCGAAAAAGTGCTTTAATAAAAATTTCGTCGAAGTCGTTACTACCATTTTAACTCGCGGTCGCCATCTACTTTAAAATAGAACAAAAACAAAGAAAAAACAAACCAGCAGAGAGCTTTCGTCAGTTTTCGCGATTTCAAGTTCTCGTTTAAGCCGGTCAATAGCCTAGAAATAACACAATTGTCAACTTACACTAAAAATCACTCAATATCTACGAGTTATGCTATTTATTTAATTTCTAATGTCGTGCCTTTTATGGCTATGAAATGAAATTAAACACATTTAATTTCATACCATGAAAGCACAGAAAATAGTAAAAAATAAAGACAAAAGACGTAGCTGCATACGTATACATCACGCATCGTCCTTTCAAGAAGATTTTTTATGACAATTTCAATTCCATTACAATTATACACCTATTTCAATAACGAAATCGTTTTTCAATTATTACTGCTAAAGCGATAGGTATTAGGTGCACACAATGGATTCTAAACATTTTCGCAGTGAAATACTAAAACACGTGATAGCCACGTCATGCGCTTATTCCTGTATATATCGTTTGTCCAAGCATGTTTTATAGAATCATAATACGTATGTATATAGTTCTGTAATATGTAGATTTTGCGCACTGCCCCTGAACCGCAGCATATTCGGCGGACCACACATTAATTTGCTAAAGTTGCTGCTCAGACATTGAATCAAAGTTGTACATGCAAGCGCCCCCCGATTTGAGATTCCGAGGCAAGCGCAAGCCCCCCCCAGATTTGAGATTCCGAGGCAAGCGCAAGCCCCCACCCAAATTTGAGATTCCGAGGCAAGCGCAAGCCCCCCTCAGATTTGACCCACCGGGACGAGCACCCATCCTTGATGCTCAACAATAGGTTCCCGAACACTCACTGCCCCAGATCGCAGTAAAATGCTTCCAAATGAGCAAGAAGCGAAAAAATGGCAAAAATAGCCAAATTTTCCCGAAAATTTGCCCCTTTTTGGCGCTCAAAACCCCGAAATGTCGGGACAAGCCCCTCTAATATTCCGAAAATCCCGAAACAAGCCCCCCCCTTGACCGAGACCCTGTGTACATGTATGCATGAAACTATGTTTAATAATTTACTATGCAAAAATTCTGTAGTTTAAAACGCGACTAGGGTCAAATAAAAATTCGTAAGACGTGCTCCCCCGTTTTTGATAATCCCGCTTTAGACTTTCAAACCCAATGCCAGACCTTATCCAACACTACTAGAACATACTACTAGTAGCTACTAGAGCTACTAGAACATACCTCGATGCGTTTTTGTTGAAATTCCCGCAAAAACCCCAACAGCATTTCATCTCGAGCTTGTTCATCATCCTGAAAAAATGACAACTAATAAAAGCAAAACAACTTAATGCAAATTTTTTTGCAATTCCTCTCCCTTTTCACTCTTGAGGATGGCAAAAGTTTACGCCACGGTAACCTTACTTGTGGTTGTTGGGTAAGAAATGCAGATTTCCTACTATATTATAACTTTTCTGGCACTTACGTGTCACGCAGTACGTACAGTCGCAGTTGCGTATTTATTCGCTACGTCGTTTTCTTTATCCAACAAACTTTGGCAACCACATGGTCAGTACCGCTACATTATTCTAACGCGTTTCAATTATTGTCGGTTAAAAAACTATATGCCCCTACGCGCAGCTACATAATATTACATAAATTCCAAGGTTAATATGCAGTTTTGTTTTAATGCTGTTTCATACTCACTGAAAAACAACTAGTCAGCATGAGACAAGCTGAGTAGAATTCATAAATTAAATATTACTCATTGCGTTATTATCAGATTAAAGTAGTTGCTAAGTGATAAACGACAGTAATTCGTGTATAAATGTATAATTACGTCACAACCTTTCCAATAACGTTGATTTAATTGTATACGTATATGTACTAGAATAATGAAGCTTATGTGTGTAATTAGCTTTCGACACTTAGCAAAAATTGTGTATTAGATTTAAAGACAATCGGCAGCCATGATTATTTTAATGGCTTAATAACTAACACTATTAACTGCGACCTTACTGCTAAGTTTCTAAACTGCCCACGTACTGAGCAATTTCTAGCCTACAGGCAACAACTAAGCCACCATTCATAAACTTAGCTATTCAATGAGTGAAAACCGGTGCATTATTAAGCTTTTTCTGAAACAATTGCATACAAAAAGGTAAGTACATACTGTGGCAAAGCTTCAAGGTATGTTAAAAATAGAATATAAGTCTATAAACTTTAATTTCATTCACTTGGCACTACTGCTGCAAAGTGTTCTATGCTTGAGTCACTTGACATCACATTGAATAAGCCTCCTTTGGAATGTAGGAGCCACCGTGACAGCGGGTGGAGGATATTAGAAAGCTACTGCCTCTGCTAGGAAACTGACTAACGCTTGCTCAAAAAATTGAACCTTTACACGACATAATATCTTTGTTTGCCACATCATTACAAGTGTATTGACTGTGTACGTACAGTACAGCATACGTATCTTCTAAAGAGAGCTGAGTCAACAACAAACTAACATTTTAGCTAATTGCATCAAAGTTTGTATACGTTGTTGATTAGGCCAAATTAAGTAGCCAAACCCAGAAGTTATAAACGTTCTGCCAAGGCTACAAGGAAAATACGTGATGACCAGAAAAAATTTGCATTTCGTTTACAAGCAAAAAAACGACCGAAGTATGACGTTATAGTTGCAGTAAATCAGCTCATTAAATCAGTACGTTCGCCGGGTGTTTATTCTGGCCATACTGTCAGCTAAATTAGCCGATGGCCGCAAAAAACAGTAAGGTTATTACAAAGAAAATAACAGCAAGCAGGATAATTAATGCGGAAGAAGCTAATAAGTACAAGTTTGTCGACGTAATCTGGCAGCAAATTATATTTATAGGAAGAGGCGAGAAAAAATAGACGTGTTTCAAATCATAACAAAGGAATCTAAAGGAGGACAGAGTTGAAAACAACACAACAAAAGTTCATTTTGAAAGTTCGTAGTTTCGGCTGAAATAATTATTGTGATTGCAAGTTATTTTTAAGGAGGCAAGAGAACAAAAATTAAATAAAATTAAAAGGAAAATAAAATATGCATGAAAAAGTTTTAGTAAAATATGTATTTTGGTCCTGCCCTGTCCCCCCCAGTGAGACTTTAATGCGGGGGAACCACCGTTCTCAAACAAAACTTTGCTGAAATTATGCTAGCGTACGCATTCATCATTCTCGTGTCTCAAATTAATCTGCTCCTTAAACTATCATCTCCTCTCCGCCTAACCAACGTTAACCCACCTTTTGTAACTGCAATCTACGCTGATTGAGTAAGTCGATGAGAGAACAGGTGGTGTTCAGGTCCAGATCAGCCTGACTGACCAAATAGAGCAATTGGCCGAGGGCACCGGGGGCCATGGGGTTAGCAGTCCCGCTGTCGCCCCCTGTGGAACTAGGCGGGGCAGCCTCGGCACTAGTGGGGAGGGACAGTAGATTACCATTATCGGGGATGGCAGCGGACAAGGGCCAGGGAGGCTCAAGCAGGCCGGAACACGAGGAGGTGGAGGAGGAACGGGAAGAGGGGACCTGAAAGTAACAACTGATAAATAGACTGCAAATATTCTAAAAATTGATTGCTTTAATAACCGTGAGATAAAACAGTTGGCGTGATTTTTGCGACTACTTACTGTACTCTTGATGTCTGCACATTTTTGTTTGCAATGAAATCACATGTTTTGTTTTGTCTTTGTTCAAGATTTATTAGTCAGACTTGAGTTTTAAAATCAAAACTTCTGAAAAATCAACGAAATCAACCATTTCTCCGCAACTGCTTTACGTAGTTCGACAAAAACGACATGACATAGAAAATTGTGTTCTTATAGTGTTGCTGATAATTAATAACTAGATATTTCACAAAAATTTTGCGCCGAAAACAAACGAATACTAATAATATTTATTCATTTTTCACCATGAAGCGACCAATTTAACAGTTTCTTGGGTCTGTAATATTTAAAGCTAAAGATATATTGAGAATTAATAAAGACGGCATAACGGCCCTTACGACAGAAGTGTTAAGACGTAATCTTCGTTCTTCTTTTCTTTTCAGTTGGTAACGATGAACTAGGTCACGCACTAAACACAAAAAACAACAAAAATAAATCACGTATTATTATACAGAGACAAAGATAACATTTACGCAAAGCAAAAACACGAATTCAAAATACATTAATCCACCTGGAGGTAATTCACACCCTTCACAGTTTCACACATTAGCGTTCACTACTGATAAAAAAAGGAAGGCAAAAACAAGGTGACCACCATTTGCAGGCAAAGTACAATATAAATGGAATCAAAAACCTACCTTGTTTATTGTCATAGAGTGAGCGACTAGAGTGAATTTTTTCAGAACAAATTGGACAGTTGCGCGTTGACGACGTCTCAAGCCATTTTTCAATACAGTTTCGGCTGAAAATATAAGACACACGAACTCAAAAGTAACTGGGGACTTCATATTTCACTCTAGTCTAGCAGTCTACGTATGCCAAAAATGCTGTCGGAGTGTCGGTGCCATTGTGCAAGCCAATGGAGGACTTGACCTCAATACTAAATAGTAAATAATAAAAGATTAAAAATCTACCAAAAATGAAATTTTTACAGCTCATTGTTACAATCACAACAACAATGTTTACAAGAACGATTCTCCATTTCAAATACGAACCAATTATTTATGCTATTTTGTAATCTATGCTACTGTGCTCCAAAATTTTAGTTAATTGTTTATAGTTGGTTACTTAATTTGATTGCCTTGGTGTTTACAGTTTAGGTTGTTTTTTGTAGTTTATAGCGCCTAGCAATTAAAAGTTTAATTCTTTCTAAATGAGTCAGCAGAGTTGCTGAGCGAGAACAAGATCAGGAACGTCACCGTTGAAGCAAAAACTTTGTATTTTTTATTTTTGTCTGGGGAAAATTACGTCAGATGCAGCCGAAGATGTCACGCTAGACTCTTCATAAATAATGGGTGTGTACTTTTATGATTAATATAAACTGACAATCTTTTTTTATAAAAATAATTAAAACTAAGCAGCTCAAGCTAAAATCGAATTGTACCGCAGGGGTTTCACAAATGTATCACAATAATATCTGGGCGCAAATTAGATAACTGTCAGTATATATTTTAGAACAACATGACGAAGACAAACAAAAACAATATGATTGAAACCAAAAATGACTAAGCAAAGCTAGTAAAATACTCAAAAATCTGATCATACACAGGGAAAAAACAATCGCACACAAAATATGAAAACTAGGTTAAAAACGTCATGTGACTCGTAAATAAGCGAAACGCAACCTATGCCTTACCAAAACGTATCCCCACAAGGTGCTGTACAAGGAGATGCAAACGGTTGGAGGCAAATATTGCTAAAAATTCAAAAAACCAAATATCATGATCGCAGTTTAGCTTGTTGAGAGTATGATGGGAGGGAGATTATAATATACACTTCAACCTGTATATAACCCTCATACAAAAACAACAAAAAATAGGAACACACTGCAAGGACAAACAACCTAAAACTACAAACTAAATATCTTATCCTAATCCCAAGAGTACATAATAGCGTCTCTTCTATATAGAGTGAGACGCTATTATGTACTCTTGCTATTTGCTAATCTTTCTTAAAAATCCACAAGAAAATTTTCATACTGTCCTGTGATCGAGAATTCTTCAAATAACATGAGGTGTCATAGAATTTGAAGTTATAATATTCCTTATCATCATAAAACTGCACAACTGGTTAAGCTTAAATTCAAAATACATAAAAAGTTAAATAACCCCAAAACTACATAGCTGGCAAACAGCCACCTTACCAATGTATCAACTTAGTGACATCCAATAATGAGCTGAGGTCAGAATAAGCAGCGGAGATGGGCGTACTGCCAGTGGAGGTGAGAGTTCGTTTGCGATGGATGTGATTATGATGCTGATGATTAGTTTGGTGTTGCAGGGTCGCCGCGGCCGTGGTGGTGGTGGTGGGGGTCGGGGTGGGAGAGTCTCCCCCCGTGGGATCTAGCATACCGGTTGCTCCAATAAAGTCCCCCGGTTCCAAAACCGCAGCACAGTTGTTGGGCTGCAGCAACTCAGCACCGTCTAGTAGCAACTGGCTACTATGACTGTTTGGGATGGGATTGGAGCCGGAGCCTGGTCGCACCTGAAATTCCACGTCAAAGGCGTAGTTCACTCGAACCACTTCAAAAACCGACTCGTCAGCATTGGCAGAAAATGGGCCAGTGGAAATAGGAATAGCTGCAGCGGCTGTCATAATAATTTATGGGTTGACGTATGTAAGATTATTACATACGTATATAAAAAATACAAAGCACAATATGCTAACCAGTGTTAGCAAACGGGTTCACAGTTAGGTTCGGGTTCACTGGGCAATATATTAGAAATAGCCCAATATAAAGCAAACTAAGATGCGGCAAACGATAAATACAGAATGTCTACTATATATATTCCGTTATACTGCAAGATATAAACGGATTTTACGAGAAATAATTTGATTCAGCAAAATAGTAAAAGCCGCTTTAAGACAGTCAGGTATATATTTAGAAATAGAGGCACGTATTTTAAGCTAAAACAGACTATAAATACAACAGGACTATTCCACAGGATATATATATCGACATGCGTCACACAACTTAGACGTCTACCTACGGTCTACATACATATCAGAGAGTACAAAAGAGACGCAGCATAAGACAAAAATTATATACTATTGTTGAAATGCCAAGGAAAATTGCAGTGCATTATAGTGGTCATACGTCATCCACAGTTAACCCAGCTATGACGTCAGTGATTTGGTTAGGACGTGCGAGATTGTGCTCTTTTTCCATGAAGTCACGCAGCTCGCCTGTGAGACAAACTTGGCCAAGCTAGCCAAGCCTAATACAGCCACATAGATACAGCGGAAAAACCCTGGAACTCCCGTAGAGCCCAACAGGAAGTAATACGTAAGAGGAAGCTAGAATATGTTATGGACACAAGTTACAGCTGAGGAGGTGACTAACTTTGCGGCAGGAAATATATGTAAATTAATATATAGACGTGACATACAATGACGCATCGGGTGTGCAGGAGGACAGAATCTTGAGTTACCGAAGCCGAAGCGAGGGTAAACGCAGACGTAGTCTACATTCTGCAATTCTGCTTCTGCAGCACGTCTATAAGGCTTAGTAGGAAAAATTGAACAGCTTTGTGTTCATTTCGCATTCGCACATTTTCGTGAAATATCTAATTTCCTGACAGTAGCAAAAAAGTAAGGCACAAAGGTCACGCGTGATTTATTATTACATATATACTACATGTAGATCATGTATATATTGAAGTAAATGAAATTTGGAAAAGTACATAACAGAAAATCATCCATTACCGTTCCCTCTGTACAGCTTGTATTTTTGACAATCTCTATTAATATTAGGTATATATTTGCCTACAAGTAAGCACGTATGACAAACCTTTACGACAAATCGACAGTTTTTTAATAACAAAAATATTCACATGGTTTGCTTGTGAAATACGCACTACGATGATATATATACTCTTGCGCATGTGCTGTTACCTCAAATTTAGCATTGAGGACTTCGTATCTAGATTTAAAAGCACACATACATACATAAGATACCTCAATAGAAACTGCTAAAGTTGGATTTAGAAGAATATAGTATATACATACATACATACTGTAGACATCCAACCTATCACTGAGTGACAGAACGACTGGTCAGTGGTCACTCAGCACTCAACTGAAGCTCCAGCAGTCGACCAAACCTGGGCAAACAAGCTGAAAATGCCTATGCTTATGAGCTGATTATTCGAGAAACATAGCACCTTATACGGCAGAAGTAGCAAATTTGCTTAAAACAGAATGAAGTGCGCAAGAAGCTAATCTATTTATCACAGAGTAATGCTTATTTACTGTTTTTATAGCCTAGAAGTCTATAAAAACAGGTGTCGTCAGTAAATAAAATTTTCCCCCGGGGCCAGAACAAACTGAAAGATAAAAGATTCCACCTCGGACTTGACGCAGAGCCTGCCTAAGAAAAAACTGAAAATATTTTGAGACAAGCCATCAACTGAAATGCAAAACAGTTTCATGATCAAACATTTTCGCATCAGTCTTGAGCTACATGTACTTTGCGCATGGATATTCAAAACAAAAACTGAAAAATATGTAGAAAAGTTACACTAATTTTACTCCTTAAGCGCATATAAATTAGGTTAATATTAGGTACACTAGAGCTTTCATCACAACAAAAATTCCATAAAAGGGAGCATGCAGAGTTTCTTTCTAATTTACACAACTGCTGCCCAAACATGGCTTACGTCAACTTGTCAAATCAGCTGAAGAAACATAATAACTTAGGACTATAAGCACTTATAACATGCCTGTTTGATGAGTAATAGTTCTATTTTTTCGATTTCGCGTGTAGCTACAGGCAAAGTACCTTTGAAACATATGTACACTTTGCGATGCACAAATCATCTGGAAATTAACTTGAGCCATGCGGTTTGACCTGATCGGTAAAGTTAAATTAGGAGAACCACATATATATACTAGACATACATAGTACTGCGTGCCTAACAGCACTAAAGTACTGCGTGCCTAACAGCACTAATGATTGGCATGGCGAACCGTAGAGTGTTATCAACTAATGATGAACGAAATGGCTTTTTTATAGGTTATTGTCCCTTTCTAACCCCCTTCCCCCCATACACAACAGTCATGTAATCAGTGGCGGATCTAGGAATTTTTCATGGGGGGGGCTCGGACCTCGATAGGCCCCCTGACCAATAGGCCCCATTTTTTCTACATGAGCTAAAATGCACTCAATTGCTATTTTAACTCAAAAAACGACACATATTAGCATTTTTCGTTCAAAAACAGCTTATTTTCGACCACAGCAGCATCGAACGTAAAATTGGAGCTCAAAGAACCGAAAATTACAAAACGGTGCGCCGGCAAGGGTCCAGAAGCTAGCCAATCTGCAAATTTTCCGAATTTTTTTTTGACATTAAATTTTGTCATTTACTAAAAATGTCATTATTGTAACAATAAAACTGCTAAAACGATGGTACAGTGTACCAAAGGTATATTACGCAATTACAAATTAACTAGGTATATATATGAACATGCACATGCAAAAGAAAAGCAAGGAACAGTAAGCCAAACACTTGCAGGGGTCTGGGGGCGGCAGCCCCCAGAAAAAATGGGGAAATTTTTTATTTTTACTTCAAATTTGGTCAACTGCAGACGCATTGAAATTTTTTTCCGGCCGGACCATAAAAACCAAAAAGGAGAACCTTGTGTAAAATTTCAGACCGAAAAAATTTCGGGGGGGGGGAGAATTCAACCGCCCCAGCTACGCCCCTGCTTGGCAGTGTATTAAGCAATCAAAGAGCGCACAATGCACAAAAGCAAGGAAGAATAAGCCACAAGGTTGCAGGGGTGTGGGGGCGGCAGCCCCCAGAAACAAATTTGAAAAAAAATATTTTTAGGCCGATTTCAGTTAATTGCGGACGTATATCGGAAACTTTTACAGCCAGGCCATAAAAACAATGGGGGATCCTTGTGTAGAGTACACGACAGGCTACAAGGGCCTAAATAGGCCCCAAAGCAACATGGAGAGGGGGCCTATCTAGTCTACGACAGGCTACAAGGGCCTAAATAGGCCCCAAAGCAAGATGGAGCGGAGGCCTATTTAGTCTACGACAGGCTACAAGGGCCTAAATAGGCCCCAAAGCAACATGGAGAGGGGGCTTATCTAGTCTACGACTGGCTACAAGGGCCTAAATAGGCCCCAAAACAACGTGGAGAGGGGCCTACATAGTACATATTTAGTCTGCAGTAGACTACAAGGGCCTAAATAAGCCCTAAAACAACGTGGAGAGGGGCCTATCTGGTCCACAGCAAGCTACACGGGCCTAAATAGGCCCCAAAGCAACATCGTAAGTAACCTACACGTGTGCCCAAGTCGGGGGGCCGATAGGCCCCACGACTCGATAGGCCCCTCGACCCAATGGGGGGGGCTCGAGCCCGCCCCCGCCCCCCCCCCCTGGATCCGCCTATGCATGTAATGAGAGTTGTCTGTGTTCAACACACACAAAGAAATAGCAAACTATGCCTGATTGGTCGCCATCAAACGCTATCGAATGCTGGCACCATCAAACGTTTAGAAGGCTATATTTAATATTCATACATGAGTTGGGGAGTGGACCCCTTACCTATCACTGAAGCGCATCATAATTGTACGCTGAACAAACGATATTGAACGCTTAATTGAACGATAATTGAACGCTTAAGCAAACCATATTTGCACGCGGGTCTCAATCCGGTTCAGAAGAGGGAAGGACGGCCGTTGTCATCCTATTGCGAACGTTGCGGGCGACAGGCGTAGCAGGGTTTGCCCCGGTCGACTGAGTAAATAACGGTGAAAATATTTTACCAAGTACCCCAGGAGTCAGGACACATTATCTGGGGTACGCTCCCAGCCCGGATCGCTTCCGTGCAGACTACATAACTCTAAATCAGCGGCCTGAGCAGATATCTGTATACTAGCCAGTTTATACTATGATATGTACATGCAAACGAAACCATGATTAGCCTAAACCTATCCATAATATATTTCCGCTGCGTGTATTTCCTGTTTGCTTCAAGCTCTTAACAGTCACCCATCTTGAAACAGCGAGGCAGTGTGTTTTCGATCATAAGGCAGGTATGTGGGAAAGAATTAATCGCCTTCAATTTAATCATACTCCGGCTAAAACTGTTCCTTGTTTTCATGAGCTTTCAAATTATGTACAGTTGTAAAAAAATCCAAAATATTACGTATATACCTGTCCTACTAAATATTATACGTATTATTATTATTAAATATAATAATAGCTTAAATGTTAGAATCCATCCATTTAAGGAAAGCAGTTATGTCAACTGGCGACGTATCGGAAATAAAAAGCTAGATTGAGGACCGAGGATCAAACAATAGTGAAAAATTGACACTTCCAAATACCGACAGTTCAACTTCTAGCTGAGCAGAAAGTTTCACGTTGATCGATATGATTGACTGATCGTTGAATTTATTTATCAAACAAAAGCAGACAAGAAAATCATATATAATTGCCAGTGTGAAATCGGTTAAGGATAGTATATAGTACGAATTTAAGTTATTGCATATTTGTATCAGGTGCAGCAGGTCAAAACTTTAAAATGTTAGTACAATGTACAATGTAGTTAGTAAGCATGCATGCGATGTAGCTGACAGTTACTTTGAAGTAAACATCTATATACTCGTTTTCAAACGCCCAAACCTACACAATTATATATAAGGATTCTCTAAACAATAGAGCTCAATTTATATTCAGTACTCAATTCAAACTACTCGTTTCAAAACCTAAAAACGAGCACACAAAGAAGAACTTTGAATAATGAGATATTTCGGCCGACGCGGATTAACAGATTTTTATTTTTTTTAGGAAAGTTGATATTAGAAAACGACTTTTTAAAAAGTGAACCCAAATAGACATATGAATTGTAAATGCGCTCTGCATGAACAAGCATACACGCCCAAAACACTTAGGAGCATTAGATTCCAAACTCAAGTTCAGATTTCGGCTTTTGGATCTTTCTACAAATCCAATGAGTGCATTTTAGCAAAAAGGGCATTTCAAATTAAATTAAATGGGTTATTTTACATAACTTTCGCGGCCATACATGTAGTTGGGGGGATGGGGGGGGAAGACCCCCCCCCCAAAAAAATTCGGTCCCGGGGGAGGGAGGGGGGGTCCTGCCAGGGGGGAAAGAGGGGGGAGGGTTCCGGCGGGAGTAAGATTGTGGCCAAAAGTAGAAAAAATTAGCATTTTTTCGTAAAATGTAAGCAATTTTTACCAAAATAACCGCAAAAAATTGTCAAAATCGGCGTTTTTTGGTCAAAAAAGGTAAAAATAGCGTCATTTTGGGGAGGGAGGGGGTCAAAAATGAGTTGACGCAGGGGATGGAGGGTCCCACCAAGGGGGGGAGGGGTACCCAAAATTTCGGTGCTGTTACATGTATGCTTTCGCCCACAAAATTGTAAAACAGGAACTGAATAATTCTCAAAACTTCACTAGGCTCACGACGGGAGAGTATCCATCCGGACTCTGCAAGCCCTTAAGGAGCTATTAATTATTTTTTGAACTGTTGTAAAAGTCTGACAAAAAATCGAAAAATTGAAGCAAGAGAAGTATTATAGTTGCGGTACAGCAAAATACCACTATGAAGCACATGTGCAGCTGAAGTGGAGCCTAATGCCTTGTTGCCTCCATACAATCAATTCATTATAAGATTTTGGATTACACAATAGCTTGCTGCCGACGCCTTAGGCACAGACTGTGGGGCCATTGTTACTTGAGCTTCCCTGCGAACCACATCATCGCATTGTGTTAAGAGCATTAGAACACGAGCGGCGGCAAAAAAACTGACGCAGTTGGCTTGACCTTAGAGTTAGCCTACAGCTAATTATTAAGACCGCTAAGCCGATAGCGAGGAAGCTAATAATTAATGAATGAAGACAAGATTTATATACAATATGAATGCTCTGGCTTTTAGATAATGCGGTAAGTTATAGCTACATAAGTAGACACCATACCTTGTCTTGAAGCATACATGGGAGGGGACAATGACTACACATGCAGCTCTTAGAAGTGAGAAAGTCAAACTATGTATATACATACTTTTGTCCAATAATGAGTGTCAAACTACTGGGGCTGTATATAATAGGCGCAGAAAGCACAATATATCGAAAAACTATAGAATTATGATCTTAGTCGCTGGTGATGCTTAGGCTTTATATACAGTTCACAGTATATAACTACGCAAATTCCAAACAAATTAATGACAATTTGGCACAACTTCCTTTTCAATCCAAGATCCAACACATGAATCAGTCACAGATACAGCTGCATCTAAATGCTGAGGCATAAAAAGAAACCAATGTGTCATTCTCATTCTGTTTTCTAATGTTTGATGGAATGATGGCTTCCGCAGGGCGCAGGTGCCTCCTTACTATATACGCCACCAAAATATTTAATCACCCGAGCACTCTACTAGTCCATTCAACACATCAACGGAAGTAAGCATACATGTACACGAGGTCCCGGTCTGGCGGGGAGGAGGAAATTGTGCGGATTTTTCGAACTTTTAGAGCTTGTCCCGAATTGTCCATAGGAGGGATTTGAACTCACATAAGGGCAAAAAATTTTAACTTATTGCCTAATACTTTGCCAAACTTTTTTATTTTTCGCAATTAGAGCCATATGGGCATGGGGCGAAATTTGAGTTTAAGTTCAGGCCTCGCCTCAGTGCTCATTTTTTCAGCAACAAGGAAGGGGGCTTGCCCTGAAGGGTCAAATTTGAGGAAGGGCTTGTTGGTGTGACGCAATATCAAAGTTAGGGGAAGCGGGAAGCCAGGGCCAGGGGGACAGGACCTGATCTGTGACCTCTGACCTACATCTGTCAATCTGTGGAAGTATATATATAAGTCAATAACGTCTTCAGAACCACACAATATGAAACAGCATGCATACCTCTACAAGTCATCTTAAGCCCGGTTCATACTTTTCCTTAAGGACACAGGGACATAAACAAGGACAAATTTGGGCCAGCTGCTGTGAATGACAACTGCGTTTGAGCTAATTATTTGTATACGGTCTAGAAGTGAGTTCACTATCGTCATGCAAAAAATTGGCTTATTTGGCTAAGCAGGTTTTGTGAAATCGCTTAGGGACAAAACGATAGGGACAAGGACAAGTATGAACCGGGCTTAACAGTGACAAAAAAGATAGTAAGACATCTAAATAGTCATAACCTAAAGGCTCTGAAAGTGGTTTAGCTAGAAGTTTGTTGATGGCGGCTGACAACCGAATTGGTTTGATACCTAATTCCCGCACGAACTTTTAAGTACTACCCCGGTGT
>JASANF010002583.1:0-17194 GCA_030248245.1 Trissonchulus sp. WLG1_4 | reverse complement strand
TCCGGCCAAATTTGGTCAATTGGAGACCTATCAGAAATTTTTTTTCGGCCGGGCAATAAAAAACCAAAGGGGGGACCTTTGTAAACAATTTTTTCAGGTTCGACCAAAAACAGATGGTTCCGACCCCCGCGACCCCCCCCCGACAACGCGCTTGGCAGTGCAAAACCTACCACGGGAGGGGGGTACCCTAAATGTTTTCTGCTTTTTGGTGGCAAACTGCAAATTGTGCGAAAATTTTCAATAAAAATTCATCAATGTTCATATCGATAGCTACACAATGACGTCGACAAAAGGATGAAACTTGAAAGTAAAGGAAAACCAGTAATCTTAAATTTTCTGTGGAATTAGACAGTAACATTTTTTCAGATAAAATTTAGAGTCTCTGAATTCTGGGTGAAATTATCTGAACTTTGTCTGAATTATCTGAAAATTATCTTAAATTCCTCTGAAAGTCTGTAAAATGCTGGAAATTGTTTATGTAACATCTGAAAAATGTATAACTGAAGAAAATTTACAGAAAATTCAGATTCCTGTGGAGGGCCAGATTTATTTTGACGTCCATTTTCGCCACGAAGCCGGTTTTTACCAACAATATTACTATATGTATTTAGTATTTATACGTTAAATTTTTTCACTTTTACTATCTTTTACTATATCTGAAGAACCATGGAATATTGCTTATCTTACCACCGCTTTTTCAGCTGTTGGTTAACTGTTGATTGTGCAACGGGCGCCAGAGTGAAAAGTTGAAAAATTTACGAAGCTTTTCAATATTGCAATGCGGACAGCAAATTTATTAAAAATGTCGTTTTTGAAATGATATAAACGTAACACAAAACAGTATATTAAGCAAACAAATTGCGTCTAATACACACATATTCTTACACGAAGTAATTCCAATCAAAAAAATTGGGTAGGGCGGCCGCCCTCCCCCCGGGATATATATACCGCTATGAGACAGCTGTTTTTTTAACGGAAAAACACAAAAATCGTAACAGAACAGCTCTTGCTTTTTGGATTCTGGGAAGAGTTTTTAAACTTTCGAAAGTTAGTTGTTGAAAATTCACGACTGTCTCAGCTCTCGGCCTGGCTCGGCAAAATTGCCGAGCCAAAGGCAAATTTCCGAGCCGAGCCGAGCCGGCCAGCTCGGCAGCCGAGCCGAGCCGAGCCGAGCCAGCGGTCTATCCCTAATATATATATATATATATATATATATATATATATATATATATATATATATATTAAACATGAAAAGTTCTACGTTCTAGGTTTTTTTATTTTTAAGATTCCTACGTCGGTCAAAGCCACATTAAAATAAAAACAGTATATTAAACCTAACAGTCGGCGTTAGGAGTCTGGAGTAGGCTAAATTTCATGCTTCGTAGGTGCACTTACTCAGAACTTCGATTCCTCATAAAAATTATCAAAATAATCCGAATGAGTTTGAAATGCGCGGATGGAGATAAGAGGGTGTTTATTGCATACAACGTAATATAGTAGACCGGGGTAAAAAAAACGAATTTCGACCTAAGTTTCTGGGCAGCTGTCCATGGCACTGTTGATTCCCAAAAAGTGGTTTAGTTATGTGGGAGCTGGGCTACAGACTCTATACAACATAAAAAAATTAGGTTAACAGCCACCGCTTACCGGCCAGCTTAAAAAATAAGCTTCGTTTTTTTTAACCCGGATGGGGTAAAAAAAACGAAGACCGGGGTAAAAAACGAACAACCGCTTTCATCGAGTAATTTGCTCGTGAAGAGCATAAGCACAATTGCATCATGTTTTACAAACATTTAGCTGCAGTATTGACTAAAAAAACCGTTTCTATAACACTCATGTGACTCACAATATTTGTTCAAAAATCAACCCCATTTGGGCAGAACGGAGCTTTTGCTCAAATTTCAATTTTTTTAGTTTTTATGCCTATTACATTAGAAACTGCGCCCAAACCCCGTCTTGATCTACCAACTCTGTATTTAAGAGATGAACAGCAGCAAAACACGAAAAATTCCTACACTTTCGTGAAACATCACCAAAACAGGTTTCGTGAGGGGTGTCACTGAATTCACCAACTAGCAAAAAAACGTATCGCGGCCAAATAAGCAGTTTTATTGAAGTCTACGCTTGTCCTTACCACGGATCAGGCAAGCTCTGTTGTAAAAATGGGAGATTCTAGCAAAAAACGGGTCGCGAAACGAAATGGGGGTTTTCCGGCTAAATACGAAGGGTTTTTCCTCACTACATATGAAAAATTGACAAATTAATGAAAAAATGCATCTGAAATGTGTTTACTAGGCTGCAAAAAACACAAATAGTGTAGGAAAAGCGAAAAAAACCGTTCTATGACTATTTTTGCAGTTCGTTTTTTTTACCCCACCCCCCCTCCAAACCGGGGCAAAAAAAACGAACACTGTACAGAACCCGCCAACCACGGTGCTGGTTTCCAATTCCGCATGCACATAGATACATCACTATACAACCCCCTAATATACATAAGACAAGCCCACGCCACTTCTGTGCATAGGCAGAGCAAAGCTCGTGAGATTGCCCAGAAACTTATCGGCGGCCATTTTGGGGTGGGTGCATTTGAAGTGGCCTTACTTCAAATCAGCCAACCCGAAATGCCTGTTCGTTATGATACCGAGTAGTGTTGAAGTACTTGTCACAGTGGAGAAACATCAGCCCAGCAGGTTTTGTCTGAGCTGTGGTATTGACTTCGTTTTTTTTGCCCCGGAATTCGTCGTTCGTTTTTTTTACCCCGGTCCACTATATATCTACCGATTGGACGATCCTAAGCCTACAAATTTGGGTGAATTTTTTTCGACTAACAGTGTGGGTTTTTTTCTCGACAAGCTGTACTACTTTCATAACAATCAAATCATAAACAAACTTACAAATGTCGCATTCAAAGGGTTTGTGACCGGTATGAGAATTCTGGTGTTCTTCTAATTCCATCTTGGAGCCAAACATTGAGGGGCAAGATTCACATTGGAAAGGTTTACGTCGAAAAGCAGACGCCATTGCATTGTGACTTATCACCGTTCCCGGTGACATGCTACTTCTTTTAATGATCAAATCCGAATCGGCTTTATCTGGTGACTCTTCCGATTTAAGTCCGACATTTTCTTGCAAAAATTCCGCCTGCCTATTCATTACATAACCCGCAGATTCCATACCTATTATCATTAGAATGGATAGAAAGATGAATAGATTAGAAGGAATTGTATATAAAATGTAAATATATGAAATTGGCGAAAGATTAGCGCGATATTAGAAGTTGCATTTCGCAACGAGTTGGAACCATTTAAAAATCTGGCATTAATAAGACCAACAATTTGCCTGTACACGCATAAGTAGATAACTGCATAAATGATAGCACAATCGCAGTATAAAGGAGATCAAAGTTCCCTGCTGACTTCTTCTGGAGTTTTTGGCCACATGTACAAAAAATGCATCTGAGCCTAAAAATAACAACAGCATCAAACATTAGGAAAGGCTGAATATGAATAGAATGAGGGCCGGGATCGGAAAGGCTAAGTGGCTCAGGTTTAAGAGATGACGTTTTTTAACCAGCTAGCAGATAAAAAACCCGGCTGCGAAAAGCAACTCCCAGATATTTTTTTATGGCGAATAAACCCATTTTTACGGGGCTTCACATGCGCAGAATTCACTTTTAGCACTTTTCATGTAAAAAGACATTTCGCTGTTTTTTTCATTAAAAATTACGAAACGCCATACTTTTTTTCTGAAATTTCGCACATTTTTTTGGCCACGTGCGTCTCGTGACGCACTTTTTTTCGGCTGAGCCTGAAAGAAGTCATAGCTGATTCGGTCCGAAATTTTCGGGGAAAAAATGCTACCAGTTAGCCTGGAGAATTCTGCCATCTTAGCCTCAGGAATTCTGCCAGCTGAGCCTAGACGATGCCTTAAAACATCCCAAAACCCCTAACCCATTTTTCAGGAGCGCCACCTTAAAACATGACGCACTCATAACAATCCAAAAACCAAGATTGTAGCCATTTTAGGCTTTAATTTTTTTTCTTCGTTCACATTCAAAAATGCTTCAAATGGGATTACCATGATGAATACCGTCCCTGACACTTATTGATAGAAAGTCGAAATTACCATTTAGCAGACCATTTATGCACAGCAAGTATAGTGGTCCGGGGAAAAAACCCTATTTTCACCTTTCCGGCCCCCCTGCGCTCCACATAAATCGCTCCATTAATGCTCGCGGCTGTTATAACGGCCATCTTTCCCCTAACTGTTGCATTAATAAAATGGATTCTAACTACTCACGTTTCTGAGTAATAAGCCTCGAAACCTCCGGGGAAAAAACCCTATGCGGGAAAAAAACCCTAATGCGGGGAAAAAACCCTACCACTTTTTTCGGCTGTTCTACTAGTAAGGAAAAATGCCCTTGTCGGGCGGCTCCTTGGGTAGAATAGGTTACTGTCTGTCTAAAGCGGAAAAATACTTAGGCTGAGCTTGTAAAAGCATTGGTACAAGACTTTATTAACGAGAATATGCAATTCGTGTGAGCTCGTCAAAGTAGGTGGACTAGGTATACCTGTTGAGAATAGGAATATGATCTTCGTAGGGCAGACACTGTTTTCCGCACCCTATTCGCGCGACCTTCAGCTAAATTATATCATGTGCTCATGTAACATACAGGCTTTTTTTACACTAACTCAACATTGGCAAATGGCAAAAACGTTAGAGCGGGCACTCAAAATAATTTTAGCTGAAATGTCGACTGTTGGCTGAACGGCTGAAAGAATTCGGGGGTGTGCAAACAATCGGTCAGGGATTGCTAAGGTTCTCGGCTGACAAGGACGCTGAACCCTACCTCGCACCAATGTATTTTGCACGCCATGGGTCAATTTAGGTCGCAGTTTCTTGTAAGCTCTTGTTTTTAGATTATGGACTCTCAGATTATGGAGGAGTTCCTACTGTAGCTTACACACATCTAACACAATATGCATAATTTAAATATGATCGAATAAAGTAAGTCGAATGAAGTAAGATGCTTACTAAGTACATATACATATATTTCGATCAAACGATCAGTTAAGAATCTGGATAAGGTCTGCAGTTATCTCACAGAACCGTTTTATCAAGCATATATACTTTACAACAATAATAATAATAATAAGAAAATACAGTTGAAACAAACCAAGAACGGGCTGTAAGTTCGCGCGAATAGGGTGCGGAAAACAGTGTCTGCCCTACGAAGATCATATTCCCATTCTCAACAGGTATACCTAGTCCACCTACTTTGACGAGCTCCCACGAATTGCATATTCTCGTTAATAAAGTCTTGTACCAATGCTTTTACAAGCTCAGCCTAAGTATTTTTCCGCTTTAGACAGACAGTAACCTATTCTACCCAAGGAGCCGCCCGACAAGGGCATTTTTCCTTACTAGTCCACTCTCTTTTTCCGCTGTAGTGGAAACGAAGCACAGAGCATAGCTATCACTACATATAGCTATGACGGCTTCACTGCCTGAAGCGGACCAATGTAGTATGTACGTAAGTGTACATGTGTAGTGTGTACATGTATATACAATATATACCTATGTAAAATTTGACCCCTTGGATTCCCGTTCGGGGGATTGGAATCCAAGAAGGCTCTAGACAAAAACAAACCGCGGATTCGTAATCAGGGACATCAAAATTCAAGTTTTGAAAGTTTACCCCTTGGACACGTGTCGGGGAGGGGGTACCCTGAGGGAGGTGGTGGGGTCGCAGGGAAGTCAATGAGCGTCATAGACAAAAATAGACCTCAGAGTCGTGTTCAGGGAGTCAAATTACACCTATGAACATCAAAACCTAATTTTCAAAACTTGACCCCTTGGATCCGTCGTGGGGGGGGTACCCTAGGCGGGGGTCGCAGGAGAGTTCACGAGAGTCACAGACAAAAATTAACCTCGGATTCGTGTTCAGGGGGTCAAATTACCCCAATGGACATCAAAATTTCAAATTCGAACAAATTGACCCATTTTGACCCCCTAGGTGGCACCCTGGGGGCCATGGGTGTCCAGAGTGGGTATAGGCAAAAATAAATCCCAGATTCGTGTTCAGGACACCAAACTACCCCTAGAGACAAATTTTTGAGAATAAACTCGAAAAAAAATTTTGACCCCAAAAATGCAAAAGGGTCCCGAGTCCCCTTTGGGAACACCCTGGGGGGGGCAATCTGTGGGGCAATGGGTATTAATATAATATGTTCGCAAGTTCACAATCCATATTACACGAAAAAACTTGAACTATCATGAAAAAAACAGCAAACCTAATTATTCTACTTTAATTGACATATCACTTTAATTCGAAACAAAACATCGACATATCACTTTAATTCAGTGCAATGTAATAACTTATGTGAAGCGATCGTAACCAGTTTTTTAAGGTGGCGCTCCTGAAATATTGATCTTATCGTGGCTATTATTTTGAAAATAAGCAAAACAGCGTAATAACAAAATTTCTTCAGCCTTGAATTTCCTTCAATTTGATGTCCACCAGTAGCGTACCCAGGATGAAGTTGAGGGACAAGGGCGTACCCAGGGGGGTTCAGGGTTCTGAACCCCCCCATTTGGCCAGGCCAACTCATAAGAAAAATTCAACAAAAAGTCCCCCTTTTGGTTTCGCGGGTTCGCCGGAAAACAATTTCCGATATATATATACGTCTCCAATTCATTCAACTAATTTGGCCCCAAAATCAAAATTTTCTCCACTTTTTTCCTGGGGGCTGCCGCCCCCAGACCCCTGCAACTTAGTAGCTTGTTATTATGTTTCTTGTTATTGTCTTTTATTAAACTCTATGTATATATGTGTGAGTGAGTGTATAGGGTATGCAGCTTCTTCTAGTTTAATACAAGTACTTTATAGCACGATCTTGTTTTCCTGTTCCACGAAGCCTGTTTTCATACATCTGAATGCGCGCTTGAAAGGGAACACTCGTGCCAAGCACTCGGCGTTTTCTCGCACAGCGTATGTAAAAGTACATGAGAGCACGCCGGACCGTGCTACAACGTACATATATACTTGTGTATACACTGTCTAATGTGACGTTACCATTTTTTTGTTTTAATATCAGTCGGAAAAAGTTTCTTTGTCTGGGAAAAGTTGTGCGCAAGCCGGGCTTTTTATCCAGGCCTTTTCAAGCCAGCCTTACTTCTAAACAGCCAAGCTTTTCATCCCGACATTCACGAGCCTTGGGGCTTGGGGCGACACATTTTCAATGCAAATTTTACTTCAAAATTTTGAAAAAGATTGGGTTTCTGGGGGCTGCCACCCCCACACACCCGCATTCATTCTGGTTTCTCGATAAGTGTTGCTTAAAATTTCATTTTCAATGCAAATTTTATTTCAAAATTGTACAAAAGCTCTAGCTTCTGGGGGCTACCGCCCCCAAACCCCGCATTCACTCTGGTTTCTCGACAACTGTTGCTCTTAAAATTTCATTTTCAATGCAAATTTTATTTCAAAATTCTAAAAAAGCTCTAGCTTCTGAGGGTTGTCGCCCCCAGACCCCCGCAACCATGATATATTTAGTAACTTCTATACTTCATTATCTACCACAGCTAAAAATTTTGGCTGAACCCCCCCCCCCCCTTTGAAACTTTCTGCTTACCCCTGTTGAGGGAGGGGCCAACGTGCCTTTTCGCCCGAAAAATTTGGGGGGGGCCTATTTTTTTGAGTAGAGCACCTTGGGGGAAGCATTTTTGCTTCAAGAATCCCCATTTCATTTGTTGGATTTTCTGAGATTCGTGTTCAGGGGGTCAAATTACCCCAATGGACATCAAAATTTCAAATTCGAACAAATTGACCCATTTTGACCCCCTAGGTGGCACCCTGGGGGCCATGGGTGTCCAGAGTGGGTATAGGCAAAAATAAATCCCAGATTAGTGTTCAGGACACCAAACTACCCCTAGAGACAAATTTTTGAGAATAAACTCGAAAAAAAATTTTGACCCCAAAAATGCAAAAGGGTCCCGAGTCCCCTTTGGGAACACCCTGGGGGGGGCAATCTGTGGGGCAATGGGTATTAATATAATATGTTCGCAAGTTCACAATCCATATTACACGAAAAAACTTGAACTATCATGAAAAAAAACAGCAAACCTAATTATTCTACTGTGAAGTTACGTACGCGCATACATGACAAACAGCCAACAGGGGGGGTACCGTCTAGGGGACTATTCAACATCTGAGCAAGAAAGTGATAATACCAGTGAATGCACAGCATATGGGTTTATATTCGTATAGAAAACGACAGACCTCCAGCTATAACCATGATAGCTCCACTGCCCGTAGCGAACCTACCCCCGTAATACACGTGGCGGGGGGTATGGGCATGCCCTGGGGCTTATAGGCCGAAATTCAAAAAAGCCCATGTTAGTTTCTATTCCACTACTGTACCACCTCACATGCAAAAGATCATGACTGGCCGTTTTGCGCAACTTCTTAAAAAGTGTGCTAAACTTTTTCGTACTTAGTCATTTTTTGGACCCCAAAAAAGGGGTTTCCCCCCTCCCAGCACAGCCTCTCACGGAAACACTGGAGCAAAATCATTTTTTCCGTGTCTATTGCAGGCTATACGAAATGTGAAAAACCAAAAAAGGTGTCGCTCGAATGAACTACGGCGAGAAAAGTTCTGGGAAAAAAAAAGAGCGAAAGTCCGTGAATTTTGGGGGGTCCCCGGGGGTATCTCAGAAAATCCTTGACCGATCCGGCTGAAATTTTGCCAGCATTTAGGTATTGCCAAGAGGTGTACACACACAAAATTTCGTGTAAAAAGCTCTTCTATATTTTGAGCTACAAAAAGTTCAAATTCTCAAAATCTGCAATAGTGCTAAATTTTCCTATTCTAGGGTTGGGCGCTATCGCGCCAACTCTGATTAGCAGTGAGTATAAACTCAATTCCATCGTGTTTTACAACTCTTAGGTTGCAGTATGCACTAGAAAAACCGTTTCTTTGACGCCCACGTGACTCACAATAAATCTTCAAAAATCGACCCTTTTCGGCAGAAATGACTTCTGCCCAAATATGCATTTTTTTAGTATTTAAATGCATTAAACATAGATTTTTGCGTTTATTACGTTAGAAACGGTGGCCAAACATTGCCCGCGTCTACCATTCTTGGATTCAGGTGGTACGCAGCAGCTAAATCCTAAATACTTCAATAAATGCCAAATTTTGGTGAAACATCACCAAAACAGGTTTCGTACGGGGTGTCGGGGTATGGGCCAAAACGACAAAAAACGACGTTTTGCGGCCGAATAAACGGTCTCAATGAAGTTTACACATGTTCTTACCCCAGATCAGTCAACTTTTGTATCAACAATGGGTGAGTTTAGCAAAAAAATTGTCGCCAAACAAAATAGGGTTTTTTTGCCCCGCAATAGGGTTTTTTTACCGCACAATCTTTGAGCTGTCACAGGTAAACCACAACGTTTATCACTGTTTTTGAGCTTCAGAAGTATAGAGGAAAGGTAACTCTCTTGAAAAGTGCAAACAACGTTGGCCAAAAGTGGTTTTCTGAAAAATTATGACAATTTGGAAAATTTTGTCACTTTGGAATTTTTCAACATGCAAAATTTTGAAATTTTATAAAAAATGCTACAGGCGTCAAAACTGCACAGAAATTGGTGTGGTAAGTAAGTTTGGGATGCGCTTTCCACCTATATACTCAAAAAGGTCCTATGTCGTAAGGTTCGGCCAGGCAGCACTAGGGTTTTTTTCCCCGCAAAACGCGTAGGGTTTTTTTCCAGCACCACTATACACTATAAGATAATTATTAATATATATAATCATATTGGTTCTTGAGTCTAAGCCGGATGCTAAAAAAGCTAAGCCTCAGCGCAACCATGAATTAAAAAGTTGGAATTTGGCCACTTTTTCAGAAGGAACGGGGCCAGGGTGCCTTCGATTTTGTTCTTGTCGAAACAAAACATCGACATATCACTTTAATTCAGTGCAATGTAATAACTTATGTGAAGCGATCGTAACCAGTTTTTTAAGGTGGCGCTCCTGAAATATTGATCTTATCGTGGCTATTATTTTGAAAATAAGCAAAACAGCGTAATAACAAAATTTCTTCAGCCTTGAATTTCCTTCAATTTGATGTCCACCAGTAGCGTACCCAGGATGAAGTTGAGGGACAAGGGCGTACCCAGGGGGGTTCAGGGTTCTGAACCCCCCCATTTGGCCAGGCCAACTCATAAGAAAAATTCAACAAAGGGTCCCCCCTTTTGGTTTCGCGGGTTCGCCGGAAAACAATTTCCGATATATACGTCTCCAATTCATTCAACTAATTTGGCCCCAAAATCAAAATTTTCTCCACTTTTTTCCTGGGGGCTGCCGCCCCCAGACCCCTGCAACTTAGTAGCTTGTTATTATGTTTCTTGTTATTGTCTTTTATTAAACTCTATGTATATATGTGTGAGTGAGTGTATAGGGTATGCAGCTTCTTCTAGTTTAATACAAGTACTTTATAGCACGATCTTGTTTTCCTGTTCCACAAAGCCTGTTTTCATACATCTGAATGCGCGCTTGAAAGGGAACACTCGTGCCAAGCACTCGGCGTTTTCTCGCACAGCGTATGTAAAAATACATGAGAGCACGCCGGACCGTGCTACAACGTACATATATACTTGTGTATACACTGTCTAATGTGACGTTACCATTTTTTTGTTTTAATATCAGTCGGAAAAAGTTTCTTTGTCTGGGAAAAGTTGTGCGCAAGCCGGGCTTTTTATCCAGGCCTTTTCAAGCCAGACTTACTTCTAAACAGCCGAGCTTTTCATCCCGACATTCACGAGCCTTGGGGCTTGGGGCGACACATTTTCAATGCAAATTTTACTTCAAAATTTTGAAAAAGATTGGGTTTCTGGGGGCTGCCACCCCCAGACACCCGCATTCATTCTGGTTTCTCGATAAGTGTTGCTTAAAATTTCATTTTCAATGCAAATTTTATTTCAAAATTGTTCAAAAGCTCTAGCTTCTGGAAGCTACCGCCCCCAAACCCCCGCATTCACTCTGGTTTCTCGACAACTGTTGCTCTTAAAATTTCATTTTCAATGTAAATTTTATTTCAAAATTCTAAAAAAGCTCTAGCTTCTGGGGGCTACCGCCCCCAAACCCCGCATTCACTCTGGTTTCTCGACAACTGTTGCTCTTAAAATTTCATTTTCAATGCAAATTTTATTTCAAAATTCTAAAAAAGCTCTAGCTTCTGAGGGTTGTCGCCCCCAGACCCCCGCAACCATGATATATTTAGTAACTTCTATACTTCATTATCTACCACAGCTAAAAATTTTGGCTGAACCCCCCCACCTTTGAAACTTTCTGCTTACCCCTGTTGAGGGAGGGGCCAACGTGCCTTTTCGCCCGAAAAATTTGGGGGGGGCCTTTTTTTTTGAGTAGAGCACCTTGGGGGAAGCATTTTTGCTTCAAGAATCCCCATTTCATTTGTTGGATTTTCTGAGATATGACCCCCCGAAATCTGAACCCTCAGTGAGGGACGTTTTCGCATTTTTTTTTCAAAAACCAGTATTTTTTCATTCTAAACGTGCTTAAATGTTGTCGGAATAGTGTTTACAATTCATTAGAATCAGAACAGAGGCATTTTGACCTCGTTCCTGCCGAAAAATTGGCCAAATTCACCAGAAACGTCTAATTTTTCACCAAATTCAAACTGGACCACAATTTAGGCTTGGACTTAGGCTTAGGGCTTAGGTTTAGAATTGGGCTTATTATGCTTAGGCTTCTTATCAGGCTTAGGTTTTAACGCGTAAGCTCAGACTTCCGCTTAGGTACTAAAAAATAGAAATTTTCAGGAAAAATCTTGCCAGCTTAGCCTAGAGAATCCTGCCAGCTAAGCCTAGACGATGCCTTAAAACATCATAGCGCACTCGAAACTATCCAAAAACGCTTATAGCTATTTTTGGCTTCAAACTTGAGCGTACACTATCCAAAAACACTGAAAATGCAATTTTCAAGGGGTCATAGCTCAGAAAATCCAAATCTGTAGATAGGGGTTATATTACAAAAAATGGATCAAGTGCAGTTGGGGGGGGGGAAATAGTGGACCTATTTTTTGGACTAGAGCACCTTGAGGGAAGCATTTTTTGTAATAGAACCCCTATCCACAAATTTGGATTTTCTGTGCTATGACCCCTTAAAAATTTCATTTTCAGTGTTTTTGGAAGTGAACGTAGACCAAAGTTTGAAGCCAAAAATGGCTATAATCTTTGTTTTTGGATTCCCTCACTGAGGGCTCAAATTTCGGGGGGTCAAATCTCAGAAAATCCAAAAAATGAAATAGGGGTTCTTGAAGCAAAAATGCTTCCCCCAAGATGCTCTACTCAAAAAAATAGGTCCACTATTCCCCCCCCCCCCCAACTGCATTTAACCCCAAAAAATGGTTCCCTTGAGGAGCGCTACTCCAAAAAGGTCCACTATATCCCAACCCCAATTCACAGAAAAACCATAGTCACAGAGTCGGAATCTAGCATGAATCCAGTGTGAAATTTTTAATTTCACTGTTTTCTGATGTCGTAATTCAGTGTAAAATAGTCGGAAACGAGTGTGAAATTATCGCACAGGAGTCGAAAAAGAGTATATAGAATACTAGTGTGAACTTGCTCTCAGTGTGAAACATTTCACACTCTTTTTCGACTCGTTTCGCACTCGTTTTCGAGGTTTGGGCAAAATGCAGTTGGGAGGGGGGAAATAGTGGACCTATTTTTTAATAGAGCACATTCGGGCTCGGGGAAGCACTTTTGCTTCAAGAACCTTATTTCATTTTTTGGATTTTCTGAGATATGAAATCCCGAAGTCTGAACCCTCAGTGAAGGGCGTTTTCGAAATCTTTTTAAAAACCGTTGTTTCTCCGTTCTAAACGTGGTTAAATGGAGTCGGAATGCTGTTTAAAACTTTTTAGAATCAAAACAAAGGCACGCTGACCCCGTTCCTTCCGAAAAACTGGCCAAATTCACCAGAATCGTCCAATTTTTTACCAAATTTAAACTGGGCCTCAATTTAGGCTAGGGCTTAGTATCAGGGTTAGGCAATAAAAAATCAAAATTTCAGAAAAAATCCTACCAGCTTAGCCTAGAGAATCCTGCCAACTAAGCCTAGACTGCCTTAAAACATCATAGCGCACTCAAAAGTCAAAACTATCCAAAAACAAAGATTACAGCCATTTTTGGCTTCGAAATTTGGCCTAGGTTCACTTCCAAAAACACTGAAAATGGAATATTCAAGGGGTCATAGCTCACAAAATCCAAATTTGTGGGTAGGGGCTCTATTACAAAAAATGCTTCGCTCAAGGTGCTCTACTCCAAAAGATAGGCCCACTACCCCCCCCCCAACTGCACTTGATCCCGTTTTTTCTCCGTGACTGCACTTGATGTTGATCCGTCTAACGAGGTGGGGCTACGTATGCGCGACCCAAATTTTTATCTTAGGGGGGTAACCAAATCGCTGAGGTGACGGCCAAAATCGCTGAGGTGACGGAAAAAATCGCTGAGGGGGCCCTGGCCACTGATGTCCATATTACATGAATTTTACAGGGGCCGTATTCTCAAAATTACCTACAGGTAAAGTTAGGGGATCAAGTGCAGATGGGGGGGGGGGGAAATAGTGGACCTATTTTTTGGAGTAGAGCACCTTGGGGGGAAGCATTTTTTGTAATAGAACCCCTATCCACAAATTCGGATTTTCTGAGCTATGACCCCTTGAAAATTGCATTTTCAGTGTTTTTTGGACGTGAACGTAGGCCAAAGTTTAGAAGCCAAAATTGGCTATAATCTTTGTTTTTTGGATAGTTTTGAGTGCGTTATGATGTTTAAGGCATCGTCTATGCTTTAAGGCATCGTCTAGGCTTAGTTGGCAGGATTCTCTAGGCTAAGCTGGAAGGATTTTTTCTGAAAATTTCGATTTTTTATTGCCTAAGCCTGAGCCTAAGCCTGAACCTAAGCCTAAGCCTAAGCCAGTAGCGTAGCCAGAATCAAATTGAGAGATTGGCCAACGTGCCTTTTTGCCCGAAAATTTTCGATCTTTGTCTACCGGGTGGGGGGGGGGGGCACAGGAAACCCAAGCCCCGAAAACAGCAAGATAATTGCAAGAAAATTATAAGATCTTATTGGCAAAACTGACTTCTTGTAGCTTTCATGTGAGGATCATCCACAATTTTGACCCATAAGCCGAAGTTATCGACCATTTTTCAACAAATTATCTTATTATTTTCTTGCAAATTTCCTCCAAAGATCATCAACTTATCAGAAATTATCTTACAATTTTCTTACAAGTTTCATCCAAATTTCAATCAAAGATCATCAACTTATCAGCAAATTATCTTACAATTTTCATCTAAATTTCGATCAAAGATCATCAACTTATCAGCAAATTAACTTAACAATTTTCTCACGAATTTCACCCAAGTTTCCATTAAAATCATCCAAACTTTTTTTTTTTGTTGTTTGTTATTACGTTACGTATGTAATGTATGTTTTAGCTTTTAATTTATGTTATTTGTATTAATTGAGTTATAAGGTTGTATATATTGTAACATTTTATGATTTATTTTGAATATTAGTCGTTAAATGTCTCTATATATATATATATAATAATAAATGTTAAGTTGAAACACGCCATTATGAGTGTATTTTCGGGAAAGATGTCTATATAAAAAACAAAAATAGATTGCGTATGGAAAAATTTAAATGATATGTATATACCCAGGGGCGTAGCCAAAAGGACAGAAATATGACTATGAAATTAAAGGTATACGTCTGAACAAACTTAATAAATCAATTGTTTCCCCTGACGTTATGATAAAAATGCTTCTCGAACGAAAACCATCGTTTGTAACCGTAGATAACTTTACTATTTGCCGAAACAAAAACGACGCAGCGCTATACAATGTATTTAATTCGAAGATATTTAAAATAACTTTTGATAAACGTTTAGTTTGCCCGGATTTGAGCACATTGCCCATTGGTCATGTCAGTACTAATATGGACTTAATGGCAGTTTTAATATGGCAGTTTTTTGGGCCCGCCAAATTTCAGTGATTTTACATTTGGCGTCACTGCTCAAGCCATGGGCAAAAGTTTAAAAAAATGGGTCATAGAGGTTGTGATAGACGTTAGGCTATGGAATCATATAAAAATCAGTTTTGTCGGTGTTAACAAAATTTCGAGTAAGCTTTGCAACCACAGAAAAACTTTTTTTTGCGCCTGCGATTTACACGTAAAATTGAATATTTAGGAGCCCCTAGTAAAAAATTGGCAAAATCATTGGTTCCAGTTGGTTACATCTGCGACGTAGCTTCCTTGGGTTACATTGTGTGCAAATTTAAGGCGAATCTGAGAACCTACAGTTGCTGCTCGGGAGTCACGTGACATATGACGTGATCTGGAATTTGCCGTAGAATATAAGTTTGGCTTCTGTAAATTTTTTAGGCTTTGGTGTACCGTGTAACCCCAGATTTTTGAAGATTGTAAATGCATAATAGCTAGCTGGTGTGAAAGTATGCCAAAACAAAAATATGAAGTTGATTGAAATTTGGATGAAACTTGAAGAAATTGTAAGATAATTTGCTGATAAGTTGATGATCTTTGGAGGAAATTTGCAGCAAAAATAATAATAATTTGTTGAAAAATGGTCGATAACTTCGGCTTATGGGTAAAATTGTGGATGATCTCACATGAAAGCTACAAGAAGTCAGTTTTGCCAATAAGATCTTAATAATTTTCTTGCAATTATCTTGCTGTTTTCGGGGGCTTGGGTTTCCGTGCATTTTAACATTATAAATTCTTTTTTTTATAAGAACATTTTTTTATTTTCGCTTTTTGTTTATTAGATTACAAAAAAGTTGCTAGAAGTAAATTTCCTTTAAATGGGTGCCCATATACACGGATAAAATTTTGAGCTATTTAAATTTTTTGAGCTTTTTTAGCAAGAAAAATATAATTTCACGGAAATGGCTTCACAAGCCAGTGCATTTACACGTATGTATGATTTAGGACGATTGAAAAACACTAGCAGTTGTGTTTTTCTTTAACATACCGAAAAGTTTTCGGTGTTTTATTGGCTGTGGTGTAATTTTTTGTGAAATAACGCAGTATTTTCTGCATGAAACCGAAGTAAAAGTGCGTGTGAGAATACAAAGCAAATTTTCGGATAGCGATTTAAAAATGTCTAAACGAGAAAAAGTTAAAATTTGGCACATGAATGCAAGTATGCAATTATTGTCTTAAACGGTCGCAGAACGCAATTTTTAGCAAAACGATAGTGTTTAAAAAAGTAGGTAAATTTTTTTATTTATTTTTTATTTTTTTGAAATTGAGATTTTAGTGTTTTTCAATATATCAATATATTCATCAAAATGACATTTTATAACCGCTCTATTTATGTTTGCTTCACAGTGAACGCTATTTTGCATCAATCAACTTCATATTTTGTGTTTTGGCATACTTTCACACCAGCTAGCTATTATGCATTTACAATCTTCAAAAATCTGGGGTTAGATGACACCAAAGCCTAAAAAATTTACAGAAGCCAAGCTTTGCTATTCTGACGGCAATATTCCAGATCACGTCATTATGTCACGTGACTCCCCGAGCAGCAACTGTAGTGTTCTTATATTCGCCTTAAATTTGCACACAATGTAACCCCAAGGAAGCTACGTCGCAGATGTAACCAACTGGAACCAATGATTTTGCCAATTTTTTACTAGGGGCTCCTAAATATTCAATTTTACGTGTAAATCGCAGGCGCAAAAAAAAGTTTTTCTGTGGTTGCAAAGCTTACTCGAAATTTTGTTAACACCGACAAAACTGATTTTTATATGATTCCATAGCCTAACGTCTATCACAACCTCTATGACCCATTTTTTTAAACTTTTGCCCATGGCTTCAGCAGTGACGCCAAATGTAAAATCACTGAAATTTGGCGGGCCCAAAAAACTGCCATATTAAAACTGCCATTAAGTCCATATTAGTACTGGCATGACCAATGGGCAATGTGCTCAAATCCGGGCAAACTAAACGTTTATCAAAAGTTATTTTAAATATCTTCGAATTAAATACATTGTATAGCGCTGCGTCGTTTTTGTTTCGGCAAATAGTAAAGTTATCTACGGTTACAAACGATGGTTTTCGTTCGAGAAGCATTTTTATCAT
>JASANF010002582.1:0-24317 GCA_030248245.1 Trissonchulus sp. WLG1_4 | reverse complement strand
TAGCAATACGTAACTGAAGTTTTCAACCAGTTGGCGGTCCAAAGTCATGTCTGAACAGTCAGGACATTGCCAGTCAAAGTTCGGGAGCGATTCTAGGAATTGGTACAGCGGATCAGGAAGGACATCTGGATTTTGCTTGTTTATGCACCGAACGCACCACCAGTTTGAACATTTGTCGCAAATTATACCGTCTGTAGTCGATTGGTCACAGTTTCCGCATGGGTTACTGTTGTTGGCCATGAGGAGCAATTTGGCTATTGGAGAGTTATCGTGGAAGCTTTTTCCGGAGCCCGAGACCGGATTTACATGGGCTAATAGCGAAAGTATCAATTAATATGTCCAGCGAAAATCGATCAGCGAAATCTCTGCTACCAATTTTGTCATTAATTAGACATAAAAAGACTGTAAAAGCAACTTTACTGTATCGTTACAATCAGCAGACTCTTTTCGAATCCTTAAAACTGAACCCATTTTTTATTAGTTTGGTTAGTCAGATTTACTGTAACTTTTTAATTCATGACAATTTCTTAGTGTTGAACGGTTACGGCCGCGTTTAATTTTTCCTGCGGAATATTGACAGTCTGGCGTCACAAAAAAGGAATTTCTGACTCAGCAGACGAGCTTGTTTAAAAAAGTTTGCCTACACAAACGACTCTTTAAAAAGTTGCAGCTAGCAGTTCGTTACATAAAACTGTTTTAATAAGGACAAAAAACCATATTATATATAAATATAAATATATATAAAATTATATATATATATATATATATATATGTATATATAATTTTTTGGTACATTGACTATTTTGTAGATGATTATTTAAAGATTTGTCACCTTGGAAAACTTGGTTGAAGTTTCAACTTGACCAAAATTAGACGTTTTATGTACATCAAATGAAAGCTAGCTTAGGCTAATTTGAACACCTTTTCTTCTTGAGTTAACCAACGGAAACTTGACTGAAAAATTTTGTCACTCAAATTCAGTTTTTCAGAGCGCCACCTTAGAAGTGATGATGAGAAAAAACAGTTAACTATTCTGCTATATGCGAATCTTGGGTTTCCTAGTAATTAAGAGCTTCACTCTATATTTCTTCAGGGCCCGATTTATCGAAACAAAGTGTTCGTCGTTGAAAATGTTCGTCGTTGAAATTGTTCGTCGTTGAAAATTTTGGATTGATCGAAACAATTTCAACGACGAACATATGTAACACTAAATTATAGGACAAATGTTCGTCGTTGAAAAACAAATGTTCGTCGTTGAAAACCAAATGTTCGTCGTTGAAATAATTTTCAACGACGAACATTTAAACGGAGCTCGAGACATTCGTTGAAAAGAGCTTTGGTCGTTTAGAACATAAAAACGTTCTAAAAGTTTTCAACGACGAACATTTTCAACGACGAACTTTCAACGACGAACGTTTTCAACAATGAACAATTTCAACAACGAACATTTTGTTTCGATAAATCGGGCCCAGATCTTAACTATTTTTTAAACGAATGAACAACGCAGAACGAACATTCTGCCGGCTGTAAGTATGAATCGACCCTAGTCTTTATACATCTGACTTTGAGCATAAATTGTAGTTTGTATCATCTTGAAGTAAAAAGTAGAAACATTCAAACGATGACTATAAAAGGATAAAAAGTTAGAATTCTTCAAAGTATGCTCATTTTTTATGAATTTGTGTTAGTAAGTTTAATTCATTGTTGGCTTTGACTAAGCGATGCAAATTGTTTTTTTAACAGAATGAGACAACATTTTTTTATGCAATTCATCTGTTAGAAAGTTTTTTGTCAAGTTTATGAAACTTGTTTTTAAACATGTTTTCGAAAATGTCTGCGGCAAAAGCAACGCTTTGGTTGGTTTTAATTACCGGTAAGCTCTAGGTTTTTTTAACGTATATTTTTCAGTATTTTTACTGGTGGACCCTTGTGACCTTTTATAAAAACAAGCGAAGCGAAGCAGCTGACTTTTTGTCAAGCTGCTATACAAACTGTCAAACACAAAACTTTTTTGTAAATTTTTTGTTTATACTTTTTCGTGATATGTAGTGATAGGGTCCGCGAATCGCCATTCTAATAGTCATTCTGGCATGAGTCCATTCTGCCTGAGAAATTGGTCAAAACGGCAAAATTTAACTTCAAAATCTAGGATTTATACCCAAAAGTTTTGACTCGAACTGACCCGCTGAACCCGCGGGTCTGGAAATGTCAACCCGACCCGACCTGACCCGAACTGAGAGCGAGCTCTACTAACTCTACTACATACCTATATTTTAAACTAATTAGAATGTACAAGTTGAAACAAGAAAATTGTTACTTTTAATGTTAATTAATGTACCACAAGCTGTAATTACTACATTATGTCGACAAGTGGGACAATGATTTTGTTTCAGGTACTTCAATTTCTGTAAATGGTTCGGTGAAATGTCATTCCTGCTTTCCCAACTCGGTGGATAATGCCGCCAACAAATTGTGTTTTGTGGACTCTCTGGCAGGTATTACATATGTCCAATTGTTACAGCTGCAAGAGTACATAATGGGAAGAGTATGACACTCTGTCAAGTATTAAAGTCTGACCAGAAATTGTTGAACCCTGAGACAAAACACGTGGCGTGATTTTTGTGACTACTCGCTGACGCGCTTGCATTTCGTTCTATTTGTAATGAAATCCGTGTTGCTTTTTGTCCCGGTCCAGCATTTCTTGACAGTATCTGACTTTAGTATGGTTCAGGATCTGAAAACAGCTGGAGAACATTTGTAATTATCCGCATGTAAGATATGTATTATCGTGGCATCTAACGGCAAATCGTTTGATGACTCATTGGATGTTGTTGAACCGCTTTTGGTAGATAGCAAGGCTTTGAAAGCCTCAATCGTATAGAATAATTTATTGGACTTGGAAATTCGGGAATCTTAGCTACTTAGCACTTAGTCACTTAGTCCTTTTGCGCTTACTCGAAATTCTGAGTGCTTTTCGTTTTGTTTTGAACCTTTGTCTATGTGAGTACTGAGTAGGTACAAATTCGGTTTAAGGCATTACCTTACCTACATATGTACCTTTCTTAATTTGCTCTTGTTAAACCTTTGTCTGTGTTACTTATTAGTTAGCAGCGCATGTGACATGTAAGTTTAGGCAATTTTAAGTTTCCATTAAATATAATATTAAAAATTAAAGAACAAATTGAATAAAAAACATAACATACTTATTTACTTTGTAACAATTGTGTAATAAAAGAGGGCTAACAATGGATACAGGTTTTAGCTAGTTATGTTCGTAGCTGCAAGAAGTGAGCTACTTGTTCAGATTGAGTACGCAGTTTAAGTGTTTGGCGTGGCGCAGAATGAGGCCACACTCTCGGCAGAATTTCACTTTTCGTCCTATTTCCCCAAAACCCCGATTCACCATTGTCCGTGCGAGAGCGCTTGATTTGGTCAATTGTTTGTTATCATGGCTCTAAGGGCCTATTCCTTTACCGGATTAAACGGACTGGACTTAATTTTTTGTATGGTTTTGACAAAACGGACTAAATGGATTTAAAGAGTCAAATTAGTTTGCTTATCACTGAACTGGCTAAGTCTACCACCTTGAAATTGTGTCTAGTATTAGCGCGACAAGTATGAGTACAGTACGGAGGTTTTGAAAGGGAGCTTTTTTAAGGATAATTTTGAAACCGTTTAGTCCGATTATAATAAACCCTTTAATCCGGTAAAGGAATAGGCCCTATATCCCTTGAAATGTAGTATGAGTACAGTACGGTGAAAGTATCAGTGAAGTATAAAGTAATACGTATTAATGACATTAACCAGTATCCGCTGGTTCCTTTTTTGCTCCCTGTCTATAATTGAAGCCGATTGTCGTACAATATTGCCCATTTATTTGAAATAATTGTATATAATTATAATTAAGTCGCGTATAATTAGTCAGCAATTAGTAAGGTTTAAGCTCTGATTTGTGTCTCCCTGAGTGTAGAAGCTAGCCGGATAGTTGTTTGCAAACAATATCAAAATGCTAAACCAAAATGTTAGCCCAGATATGGGCGAGATAGAAGCAAGCTAAAAACTAAGTATATAATTAAGCAGGTTTGTCCAGTTATAATAAAGTAATGGTTGAGTTTTGTGAGACGTTTAATATACGGAATGGCATAGCATGAAGTAGAGAATAATCGTACAAAGTTCGAAGTTATTTTGAATAATGTAGCAGAAGTTATTTGAAGTTAGATTGCGAGAATTGGAAGAGTTCGAGCTGAGTAGTACGCGTAAAGAAGACGTTTTGAGACCCTAATTTTCTAGTGTTATTATGCAGTCGTTAATAATTGTCTAACGGTCATGTTTGGTACAGTTTGATTAGTCATTTGATAATATGTTTCGAACTTTTTCGGTATTGATAATCATGTTTTTGGGAGCAGTAGAAGCAAGAAGTTTGTTAAGCAAAACCCTAATTTCTGCAAAGGGTTACGTTAGTTTTATTGAATATGCAGTTTTGACTGTAGCCCGGAAAGAGGTCTGTTTTAAGTATCATTGCATAATAATTACATATTAAGTTTACACATAATGGTTAATAATTAGCTGAGTGTAGTACGTAATTGGTTTAATTCGAAATTGATATAAGTTAAAGGGGCTCTGAGTAACTTGCAATAAATGAAATTGTTGTACCTTTTCGTTTCTTGCTGATACAAATTGTTTTGCAAGTGCAATCAAGATAGACATCAGGCAAGTATTTATGCCAATTTTAGCAAGTTTTATGAAATTGAAATTTTGAAAAATTTGAAGAGTTTTTGAAATGACGTCACTCAATGGTGCCTCAACCAAATTTAACAATTTATTTAAAGACAATTATTTTGACGAGGTGCAATTTTTGTCGAATTTTAGTTAGTGATTAAAATTTGTTAGTTATTTTAATTTTTATCAAAAGTGACGTTTTAAAAAGCCTATCATATTGAGGCAAATCATAATAATTTCAATTCAAAAAGTTCGGCACCTCCAAATACATCTGTTCTAATAGTGTGCGAAGTTTCATTTTGATCGGTCTAGGCGCTGACAGTAATTTGAAAAAAATGAACCCTACAGCCCATTTTCAAAAACCTGAAGTTTGCCAACCCATACGTGCTTTCCGAAAAATAGAGCTAATTTTTTTAGTACTAAACTCCGTTAAGAAAAGTTTCGGAGCCAAAAATAGCTAACGAAAAATTGGTTTGAAGAATAGTGTATTATTGTTAATGTTGCTCAACGTATTTTGGAAATTTTTTTAGAAATGTTTGCCTGCACATACAACTTGTTAAAAAGTTGCAGCTATCAATTCGCTGCCGAAAACTGTTTTATAAAGTACTAAAAGGCACATAAAATTTCTTGGTATATCGATTTAAAATTTTTTCATTAAAATTTGGTTAAAATTTGAAGTTGACCAAAATTTGACGTAATGTACGTCAAATGAAAGCTAATTTAATTTGAAACAACTTTTTCTAGTTAATTAGCGAAAACTTGAATGAAAAATTCTATTGCCCAAATTCAGTTATTCAGAGCGCCACCTTTTAAGTTCTTTAGGTGGCACTCTTTAGGTGACTTTGGTGTTTAATTTTTTTATCTTTTTGACCAAATGTCCCTTCTGAGAATGTCGGTTTATTGTCTTGAAGAAAAGTTGTTCAGAATAAAAAGAGCTTTCATTTGATGTGCACATTGTGATGGAAAAAATTTTAAAATTTTTTAGACAATTTTGTAGCCGTAGCAAAAAAAAATTTGTTTCGATATAAAATGAATACTCATATCACTGAATTATGCTGTTTTTTAGCTTCAAATTGATGTATTAAACATACAAGGTTGAAGCCTTGTTGAGTTATTTAGCCGTAAAATAGCAAAGCAAAACTGAAAAACCTAAAAAGCTGATAAATCTTCGAGGTTGAATCAAATTTTTGATTTAATTTCGTAAAAAACTGAATATGGCTTTTGGTGACTTTTTTAACGGAAATATGCAGTCCTAGAAAAGGTCTAAATTTTGAAAAAATGAAACGTGTGGGCAAACCTTACGTTTTTGCGCAGCGAAATCGACTACTTTTTTTGGACATATGTCACAGCTGCCGATTTCGATCGAGTTGAAAATTTACACAATGAAAAAAGAATTTAAATGCAGACGTAAAAGTTTTTCCATTTTCAAATTTTGGCTGGCAGCACTTTTTTTAGTCCCTCAAAGACAACTGATTTTCAGAAAATCTCTTTTATGCAAAATAAAAAAATAAAATAATAAATCGTAAATCTATCACGTCTACATTTTTAAAAGATCTTTCAATTGATTCCAAAATCGTCATAATCGGTTGAAGTTTCGCTGAGCTGTCGGCTAGCAGCAAGTTTGGAAAAATTAATGGCTACCTGGACCATTCAAGAATCAAGATTCCTCGAAAGGTCTTATTTTTGCATTAGAAAAATGTTTGCTAAGCTGCGAGGGCTTGAAGCCCTCGAAGACCCAAACTCAAGCAGCTTAAGTTGATTGATAGGTAAGCGGGCCAAAGCTGAACCCTTGGTTCCCTGAGTTAGCTAAGTCTCCCCCCATTGGTTAGGATCGGAATCGGTAGATCCCGATGAAGAAACTGAAAGAAAAAGCAAAGAAAATATTTTGTAGCTCAGCAGTCGGGTGATAAGTTTTTGCCGCGTCAAGTCGGCCGTCAAATTCAGCTTCCTCCTTCCCCCCTGTATTTGCACCATTCTTTGCTCCGCTGTACTGTTTTTTGCTTTTTCAATAAATTGTATTCCAAAACACCGACTCCAAGTTATTTTTGATTTCGAGCGAGCTTGCCCAATGTACTCCCAACATTCACAATATCACTCGTCATATCAGCTTAAAAATTTTTGGGTACAGCTACGCTTTTTTTCAGTTGATATTTCATTCGTTTTCGTTTTTGTTTTCGTTTTCGTTTTCCTTAGTTTTCTTTCTTTCTTTCGTTTTCGTTTTCTTTAGCTGTCATAATTTGACAGCTTGCCCAGGATGACCTTTGGAGCCGACAAAGGGTCTAGTAACAGCTGAGGTCAAGCACAAATCCACTCTGAAAGTTTTGCAAAGAGGGTGTCATAAAATAGATGTTAAATATTTATTAAAGGATAGTAATTTTTCGTGCCTGCCAAATTACTTCTATTTACCTCCCTCACTAATATTACTTGAGTACTTGCAATTTCCTCCCTAGTGACCTTTACTGTAATGTAAATACGGCTGTTTTATGACCAACACACACACTTAGTGACCTAAAGGGGGCTACCTGTATAAGTGAAAATTTTAGGTTCTCCGATTCGCTTCAAATTTTAGAATTTGAATTAATTTATTCTTAGTATTAATTTGAATTAGAATTATTTTATCTAAAATTGAATTTAAATGATAAATTTAATATTGAATTTGACATAATTCGAACTATGCGAAAGTCGATCAATCGCAAACTAATGTAGGGCTGTTTTGGAAATTTGTTACATTTTTGTCGAGCATATGAAAGTCGAGAGAATGAAAATACGCCGTCATTACAAACCATATTACACAAAACCAGGGGCCATAGTAAAAATATAATCTTTAAACGGTGGTTTAAATTAAGAATTCGAGTAATTAATGTTTTCGATCGTGGTAACACTTGAGTCGCATTGTTTGATATTTCTTTATACTTTTCTTATAGTTTAAATTGTTTTAATTTTAACAATATTGTCCGGACACGTTATCAGCCGTGTACATCAATTGAGTAAAGACTTACAAAGGTCACACAAAGGTCACTAGGGAGGAATTTGCAAGTACTTTCTAATATTAATGAGGGAGGTAAATGGAAGTACTTTGGCAGGTACAAATAATAATTTTCCTTTATTAAATATTGAGTTAGTTTTAGTGATACTTATGCATTCCTCAAAATTTTTGTCTGCTAATTCAACATTATAGATGTTATACAAGAGCTGTAAATTATTTCGATTTTTGAATTTTGAAATTATATATTTAAAATTTTTATTTTTACCGTTTGTACTAATATAAATACTAGTAGTTTCAAGTTCCAGTTAGTATTAGATCAATTTGTACAAATATTATTTATCTTACGGATAAATTTAAGACACTACAGCTAAATAAATTGCTAAACAAGTAGTAGTAAACAAGTCAACTCAAGAGTAACACCCCCCACCATGTAAATATTTGAATAAGCAAGCAGCTTGCAGCTGCTATAATTTGTCTAATGCTCGTCAATTTTTTCAAAACTTTGTTGCGCAAGCCAAAAAAGTTGGCTTCGCTTCAATTCACTTTCGTTTTCGTTTTCTTTTTCGTTTTCGTTTCGTTTTCTTTCATTTTAGTGTCAACTGAAAAAAAAGCGTAGCTGTAATAATCCTAGATTTTGAAGTCAAATTTTGCCGTTTTGACCATTTTCTTAGGCTAATGCAGTCGTGGCAAAATGACTACTAGATTGGAGAATCGCGGAGCCCACATATCAAAACATATACATACCTACATACCTAGCCTACCTACATATCACAAAAAACTAATAACAAAATTTCAAAAAAAATTTGTGTTTCAGAGTTTGTGTAGCAGCTTGACGAGGTTGGTTGGGTTGGTTTGATTAGAAGTCGGGTTGGTTTGAGTCGGGTCAGGTTGGAATTGATTTTTTGTTGGGTCGGGTTAGAATTTTCGGGTTGGGTCGGGTTGCAAAACATAGACTCGTTGCGAATTCCAACTGAATTTTTATCCTGTGTTCATTCTTTTTACGAAGTCAGTGCGGCACTGGCTCCAGATATCACGGCAGCAATGCCACCGAAAAACACAGTGATTCAAGACCGTCGTTGTGTTCGACGAGCGAATATTCCACCTTGCCATCGAGTGCCTTAGAGCTTGAGCTTCCTGACCGTTCGAGAAGGGGTCGCATTTCGTATACTATCTGTTAGTCTAAACGTTTTTAATCGGTTCAAATAAAGTTTTTTTATATAGCAAACTTTTGGAGTGTTTTGTCATTTTTTCCAAATTATAAAAATTTCACATTTTTACTAACTGACTACTTAATTAGACCAAGAGTACAATTAGACTAAAATTAGACATAAAAAGTCTAACTGCTGAATCTTTTTAATATACAATATATTTTCAATATTTTAGTATTATACTCAAGTTACTGTTCAATAATATGCAATTTAATTACACTTTTTGATAATTACGTAAGTTACGCATTTATTACTGATATTATTAATTTGATGTTATTACATACCTATTTGTAGCAGGCAAGTACATAGCACATCAGGTTGCATAGTGTGAAATGAAAGTTCCGTACAATATCGCGTGCAACATAGCATCCGATGTTTCATGCAACATAAAATTGCATCGTTTGGAATGGACTTTATGATATCGTCATAAAAATTTATTACGGATCACCATATTTCGCACATACAATTGTTCCACTTGCAACAGTTGTGCGTTTGTGGTGTGCGTTTCGTCTATTGGCGTTTTATTTCATTTTGATGGTTGTGATTTTTCACTTTCTGTTTTGTGCCGTGTTTGCTGCCTGACATTTATTCAGGATCGATTGTAACCTAAATTGCCAAATATAGCAAGTATATAGGTGTATATAGGTACAAGCTATACCTTTATGGTAAATATAAGGTTTAAGCGGTATATATGTAGGTGTAATCTTGTCCAACTTGTCAAATTTTGACTACCACCGACCTACTAGGTATAAATACTAAGCTCGTTTTTTTAGAACTTTTGCCAAAAAAATACCTAGGTACTAAGCGCTGGGAAGTAATTAACTCTACAGTAGTCGTTATGTGAAGGCGGAAAATTTTCCACTACGAAAACTACGTAAACAACCGTATGGAAATTTAGAAAAACGGAACCTACGATGGTGTTATAATGTGCAACAAAATAGGTTGTCATTTGTAAGTACGCAAACAAAAACACACATTAGCAAAGGCGTAGAAGCGGTCATAATTGACTACCGTCTAACAGTTAATGAAACACGAAAAAACAAGTTATCATTTTATGTACACACCTGCAGTGAAAAAACTTGCGATTTGGGGAAGTTGAAACCTAAGTTTTAACTTTAAAATAAAATATTAGGATTAAGTTTGAAAAGACTGAGCCACTTTGACGGTCGCTTGAGCGTGTGAAATACGCAGTTTTTGATCTACGGCTTTGTTTAAAAAAAGTGGTTTTGTTTTGAATGCATTATTAAAATTTTAACTACAATTGCGTGGTACTGCATTCGCTGTTCATTCCATTAACTTTTATCTTTTCATGTTTTTGTATTCTGTGATTTAAAAATACAGCTAGTGTGCCTTGATTGCGTGTCTTATTAATTGTGCACAGTACACAATAGTACCCCACCCCCGTTGCAGATGAATAAGACCACCCCCAACCCAGTAATATAGCAGCAGGCAGAACCCGCCCCCAGCCGAAATCGGCCAAATTCGGCTAAGTCTCCCAAACCAGTACAGTCTCATTAAGCCATCAGTAACTAGGCATTAAAGCGCGCTACGCAGAGAGTCAGTTTACTTATCAACGACATTGCCCGTACACCGTCAATAATATTTGGCTAACCAGCGGGCATAGGCTTTTCCAAAAGGCGGCGAAACCACGACTCGAGAATCCGCCCGCACCAGAACCCCCATGAAAAAAGTGCGCAATAGTGTAATTGAAAAAATGCTTTTGACGCGTCGAACATTTTGGCGTCGGCCGATGAAAAATTCGTCGTAAAAAAAAAGTCTGATGTCGTCAGAACTCGTAAGGACAAGTAAAATATGGTCACTAAGCGCTCATAATTTCAATACAAGTATGGCTTTTTGTTTGCAGAGTGGCAATCAACCACCCTTGCCAATATTTGCCATGGCACCCCAGCCCCAGTCCTTCCGGCAGATCAGTCCTGCATTTCTCTGCTTCATTTATTTAATGCTCACATTGCACGTTCATTCACTATCTTGTGCCACTGTGAGCTTGGGCAGGAAAACTGCCAACCTAAGCAACTGCCAATGGCACCTTGGGCACCAATTGATTGTGCCACTTCTACCGTCTATTCACATTCTTGCGCCTGGGCTGCACTTTGTGTTGGACAGTGAGTTTGTTTTATTAGGCGGAAATACTAAATACATATTTTTGTGAAAAGTCGCGTTTTTTTATCTCGTTTTTTCTTTTCGTTATATAATATTTTTACGTTTATAAATTAATTGAATTAAAATTTAAATTAATTTACGATATGAAAGAGCCTTCGTTTCTGTTTTTTTCATATACATACATATGTATTTTTAGTTTATGAACATTCGCAAGCATAACAACGCAAGTTTGTTTCAACGTATATTTCAGTTCAATGGGTCAACAGTCTTGTATACCGGCAGATAATATGGACCATTTTCCCACTATTTTGACCCAATTTGCCGATGACGTTTGCTTGAGTAATCCAGGTATAAGGTTGTCTAATTGTTCATTATTTTGGCTATAACATTTAATTGTTGGTCCTGTAAGTTTCAATAAAAAAAGTATTTGTGTATTAGCTAAAACAGAGTTCTAATATTTTACAAGCCTCTATTTAGATTTATATTTACAGCTAATCCTGCCGTAATATATGTAATACAGCTTTTGGTGAAAACTTATCATATATATAGGTATATATATATATATATATATATATATATATATATATATATATATATATATATATATATATATATATATATATATATATATATATATATATATATATATATATATATATATATATATATATATTATATATATACATATATATATATACATATGTGTGTGTGTGTGTGTGTGTGTGAATCGCTCCTTAATGTTTATTTGCTATTACTGCTAAAATTATATATTGCTTTCTAAAATACACTATGTATTTCCTTTCATTTTCCTACCATAGCCAATTAAAGCGGCTTTTGGTGCGAACTTATCCTATATAATTCTTTCATTAACTTAATTATGATGATATTTACGATTAAATTAAAGTTGAAAGTTTAAAAACTCCTTTGTTGCAGGTCTTGTGGACTTCAGTGCTGCGTCGAATGAGGAAGTGTGTTACTGCAGTTTCCCACAATGCAGCAAGCGCAGCATTATGGAACAATCCCAGTTGCCCATAATTAAGTGTTGGGACAAATCCCAAGGCATACATGGGCAGTGCTCTGGAACCCATTGCTTTGTCTTGGCTGAACTAGATCTATGGCAAAGACGGTTTATTCGATGGGTACGCCAATACTACCGGTGTGCTATAGCAGTAGAATTGGTTTCTGTTGGGACGCGCATCATACTGTGAACCGTGTCTAACGAGTACAAATAGAGAAATTTCACGAGTGTGAGAAATGTGTGTGCAAAGCTTTTTAATGATGTTAAATGAAATTATTTTTTAAATGTTAGCTTGGATGGTTAAACTCATTTTAGTTATCACATAAAAGCTTATATGCATAGACTGTCACTAAACAAAATCCTCATTCTATTAGGATTGTAGTATTGATTTATGAACAGTATCGACAGTAGCCGGGTTTACACGAAGCAATTTTCACGCAATTTCCACGCAAATTTTTTCACGCAATTTTCAAGCAACTTCAGTTGCGTGAAAATTGCTTCGTGTAAACAAGCAAAATTGGAAGCAATTTTCACGCAATTTTCAAGCAATTTTGACGCAACTAAAATTTAGCAGTCGATCTCTGCGCGACTGCCACAAGCAATTTTCACGCAACTACCAGTCAAATTTCGGCTAGTAGTCAAGTGTATAGCTGAGAGCACAGTTCGGTAGAACAACAAATTTATACATACATTCCAATGCGCCTGTTGTTTTTTACTAACGCACACGCATCTACAAGGGCGTAGTCAGGGGGGGAGTGGGGCCCGAAATTTTTTTCAACTGAAATTTTACGTAAGGGTCACCTTTTGGTTTTTATGGTCCGGGGCGGAAAAATTATTCGATACGCGTCCAACTAACCGACGTCGACCTAAAAATTAAAAATTTTATATTTTTTTAAAAAATAAACAAAATCTGAGCCTTCACGTTTGAGTGGGCGTTCAAAATACTGTATTTTGATTGGTAGTTGCGTGAAAATTGCACGCAACTAGTTGCTTGAAAATTGCGTGCTCATTGCGTGAAAATTGCTTCGTGTAACAGTGTATTTTCACGCAATTTGCAAGTTGCTTGAAAATTGCGTGAAAGCCTAGTTGCGTGAAAATTGCTTCGTGTAAACCCGGCTTAATAGGTTACATATGTTTTTATTTGTTGAGTTTGATATCAATGATACTAGCAAAAAATGAATAAAAATTGAGCTATTCAAAATAAATTATATTTGGAATAAATAATGAAAAACTGTTCATTATTTGCGATTAATCCTTTGTAATCAGTAACCCATCACCTTTGTTATCAATTCATACTTCACTATCGATACTCATTCATACAAGATTCATTATATATTCAGGAAACTATGTGCCTAACCTCTGCGAAAGAGCTCCGCTCCGAAGTGATACTGCGTCATTTTTCCAGTTCACAAAACTTGGAACTGATTTTGACGTGTGACCAAAATTGGTGTAACGATCCGAACGGAGATTACATTCACAATTTGGGACTAGCGGGACAATATTTTTGGCATTTTGAGAGATTTGGCAGAGGTAAATAAATAGGTACAGTCAGTTACTATTGAGTTGATATTTTTTGTTCTTCCTAAAAATTGACCTAAATTATCTACAATTAATGTGCTATAGTGGCAACGTTTACTACTGTTTGTCAAAGATAACGTAACTTTACCGTTACAAAATGAGTAAGAATACGGCCATATGAATTTGTTTCATGAAAACGGCTAAAAATTAAGATTAATATCTAATTAATATTTAATAATTTTCGCGTGGCGTTTTATTATTCGAAGAGTATCCTTAGCATTACTCTACTTGCGGAATGTGCTTACTATAATCTTCAAGTAGGTTATGTAACTTTCATCGCATTCCTTACTTGAAGCACGGTTTTAACTTTTTAATTTAGGTACAGTTTTGATACAGCCCAAGTGATGTATAAGTAAATTAAATGTATACGTTTTCAATTGCAAAAGTTGAAAGCTTGATCTATCACTGACTCCAAGTACGTAACAAGCTCTGCTGCTGAGTGAGAAGGTGTTACATTGTGAGAATTGATTGTCAATATTCCGGAAGAAATATTAAACGCGGCCATTATTTGTGGATAAGTTTTTTCAATCCTAATTACCGCACACATTTACTGCTGAGTTGCTGCAAAGCCTTACTGTAAATGGGGTCTGGAATTCAAGAACAACACTGAAAGTTTGATACTTATGTTTTTTAAAATACAAATCAGTTCTGAAACAACGGGTAAACGAGCCATAGCACAGGTTTTTCTACTATATAAATATCCGCTTTCAATGAAAAAAGATATTGACCATTGTTTAAACAGTTTGAAAAATTATTAAGGGAAGTTCAAAAACAGACTTGCAAGTTCTTGGCAAGAAAAGATTAAGTTAATTTTTTCCACAAACGGTTAAGAAAACATAAAAGATGAGCTCGTCCGGCAGTCTAACCCGGAACCTCTGCACCCGAAGCGAGAATCATACCACTAGACCAACAAACAACAGGATAAATTGTGAAAAAGTTAGCTAATATGCACCAGCGAAACACAAGATTTTAGTGTACCGTTCATGCATGGGTACAGGTAGTGTAGTTGAATTGTGTTTAATCGATGTTCAAAATTCAGAAGACGCAAATACAGCTTAAGAAGAAATTATTAATTAAGTAAAATAGCTTATTTTCAGATTTGGGATCAGTAATGTAAGTAAGTAATCAGTTATAATAACCAAAATTGGTAGTCGTAACAAAAATTCTAGAAACTCTAGAAACTGCCAAACAGCCAAGGTGGTAGTGCGCTAAGCATTTACTGAGCATCTGATTTCAACTCAAAGTTCAGGGGTTCAACACCCCACCGGTTGCCAACTTTTGCGTTCTGCGTAGTTACAGTTGCTGTCCTTTATTTTTACGCGGCCCCCTCAGGGGCCGCGTATATACTATATTCAGATATTCATTCTCCTACGTTATTTCGGCTAGGTCTATTTTCTAGTGTTAACACTAGAAAGGCAGGTACCTTCCGTCTTCTCTTTCTACCTATGCATCTACCTAACTTGCTCGCGCATCGAACTGCAAAACTGAAAGCGCCGGAGTAAGCTCGAACCACTAACATTAGGATTGTTAATCCAAAGTTCAACCAATTAAGCCAACCGGTCGCTAATAACACGGCATGTATAAAACAACCAAACTTCACAGAGCTAATCAGCAGAGCAATTGTATCAGCAGAACGACTCTTTTTTACGCGGTCCCCTGTATTTAGCAGTTTTTACGATCTTTGTTACGATTACCGATTTTTGTTCACATACTGATGCCAACTGAAAAGAAGCTCTTTATTACTTAATCAATAATTTCTTCTGAAGCTGTGTTTGCTTCTTCTAAATTTCGAAGTTCGATTAAACATAATTATTCGTCTGCACTACGGTTACTACCTAATGCATGAACCCATAATGCATGAACGGTTACGGTATACTTAAATCTGTTGGTATACTGGCACACTGGTGCATATTAGGTATCTAAACTTTTCACAATAGTTGTGGCTCGTTAGTCTAGTCGTATGATTCTCGCTTCGGATGCGAGAGGTCACGGGTTCAACTCCCGAACGAGTTCATTTTTTTATTTTTTATTAAGCATTTGTGAAAGAAAGTTTAATTTAATCTTTTCTTCCAAGGAACTTCAAGTATTTTTGAAATTTTTTTCAAACTGTTTTTCAGAATGTTAAACATTGACCAATATTTTTTTATTGAAAGTGGATATTTAGTCGAAACACCGTCCTATGAACCGTTTTCTTGTTGTTTCAGAACCGAATTTTTATTGTAAAAAACATAAGTAACAAATTTACAGCACGTAGTTCTTCGATTCAAGACCCCGTTTACCAGTAAGGCTTTGGAGCAACTCAGCAGTAAATGTGTGAGGAAATTAGGATTGAAAAGCACTTATCCAAAAATAATGGCCGCGTTTATTTAATATTTCCTCTGGAACATTGACACTCAGTCCTCACAATGTAACTAATCCCTTTTCACTCAGTAGATGAGCTTGTTCCGTCTTCTGTGAGCAAGACTGACCTACCTGCCTTTCTAGTGTAATTTAACGTAGGAAATCTGACCTACCCGAAAATACATAGGGGTGCAGGTGGGTTTTGTTTTATTTTCGCGCCCCCCCGGGGGGGCGTAAAAATGACAATAAACTTAGGTACAACTTTTATGCGTATGTATGTACAGATATGTATATACTTTCCTACTTCGTATCCACGAATACTTAACACAATATTATTTAATATTAATTAATTAATATCTATTATTTCAGCTGGTTTGGCTGGTTGGATGATTGCGTTGATTATAACTCTTCTGATTCTGATCCTTTTTCTGGCCATTGTCGCTGTGGCTTGCTCTTACCGTAGTCGGCGCGCTAAATCAACTGGCTGGATCGCGGATGAACCTAAAACAACAAACCCGACCGCTAGCCGTGCAGGTAGCGGTCGGTATGAACAGGCGGAAGGCGCGAAAATATCGCCTCCGGAAAACTCACCGCCCCCGCTGCGGAAGAAAGAACCTCTGGTTCATTTTGTTCGCCACGAAGGACAGTCTAGTGAAGTGTAAGGGTCAATTCATACAACCGTATGTCCGTTTGGCCAGCACTATTACAAAATAAGCACGTTACACGCCGATACACTATTCGTAGCGTAATCATTTTGTAATTTTCTGACTGAGCGGACATACGGCTGTAAGTATGAGTCGAGTCGACCCTAAAACGTTATTTGAGGTCGACTGATACTTAAGCCTAGTTCACACTATCGCTTCAGTTTTAAATTTAAAAGTTTTAAGGTTTTATGGTTTTAAGCTTTTTATTCGTAGGGACAGCGTTTACACTGCAGTTTTAACTTGTGCTGTTTTAATGTTTTCAGGTTTTACGGTTTTAAAAAAGTGTTCGCACTACTTGCAACATTTTAAGGTTTTAAGGTCTCAAGTTTTAAAGTTTTAAGGCCGGTTCACACAAGGCAACGCGCAGGCAACGCGATTTTTAGGCAATCTGCTAGCAACGCGTGTTGCTTGGAAGTTGCTTGCAAAAATCCGTTCACACGAGGCAATTGACAAGCAACCATTTAGCAGGCGATAGCCACAAGTTTGAGCCCGCCTAAATTTCAACTGGCGGTTGTTTTTGTGCTAAATGGTGGAGTTAGTTGGTTTGGCACTTTTTAGTGTGTATTTATGTCTCGACGGTTCGAGTTCGAAAAAGTAGGCCAAAAGTTGTTTTTGAGAGGACATACATAATAATCCGCGCGATATGCGACTGTAAGTAAATTTGAGTCAACTCTTTTTAGTTTTCCCCAGTCCTGATATTGTGAGTAAGTACCTATAGCATAGCAGCATGGTACAATGAACGGAAATTTCTTTAATCGCGCAGCTAAAAAAAACTACATATAACTAGTCGACCCCGTAGGAAAACAAGCTCTAGCGAGAATATTACCATATGATTGGCTGTTGCCTGCACGTTGCCTCAAAAAGTCGCGTACGTCGCAACTGAAAAACGTTGGTTGCCTGAAAATCGCCTACACGTTCACACGAGGCAAATTTCAAGCAACGAGCGTTGCTTGCGCGTGCCTGTTGGTTTTGGTTGGTTGCTTGAAAATCGCCTGCAAATTGCCTCGTGTGAACCGGCCTTTAAGGTTTAAAGTTTCAAATTTGAGGTCATTTTTCATTTTTTATTTTTCATTGAAACACATAATCCTTAAACATTAAACGTTATTGCGGTGTGAACACGATCCTTAAAACTTAAAAAATAAAACATTAAAACTGCAAGGCTCAGTGTAAACTGGGCATTATTACCAACGGTTTACCCCGTTCAGTCAAACGAAAAATCAGGGAAAACCTAAAAAACGAGCTTGTAAAGTGATATTTTAGCAATTTCAGGATTAGCTGAAACTTAGCATTTAGTATGCATGAGCAAGGGTAGATGGAGATTCGATTCACACTTACAGACGTATGCCCATTCGGTCATGCAGCTTCCAATCGTTGTTGGCTGATACTACGGTTCCTAATCAATAAAACAATTATTAAGTTTACAGTTGAAGCGAGTGATTTTTTTCAATTTTCTGCCTCCAGGAATATCAATAAAAGTTTGAATCCCACTAAATTTAGAATTCAACTTAGAAACTTTTCTGTTAACAAGCACCAAACCGGCTGTACTAAAACAACTGTAACTTCCTTAATAGTAAATTTTTTGGCGAGATTTTGCTATTTTTGAATTCTACACCTAGACAAAGCGTTTCGAGTTATCGCTGAATTTCTAGCACGTCTGTGGGCTGAGAAATCGAAGGTTAAAGTTCGGATAAAATTTCAATTTTGACTATTAAGTTTCTACAGTACTGTGCAAAAAAAGTTACCTGTTCGTCGGCGCACGACGAGCTTCGTCGTTCGCGAAAAGTGACGAACGGTGGCCGGAAAGTGACGAACAAAAAATTTTCAATTTTTCACTTTTTTACACTGAAAATGTGTTTTAGAGCACTTTTAAAAAAATCTCTGAAAAAATTTTTTGTTCGTCACTTTCCGGCCACCGTTCGTTACTTTTCGCGAACGACGAAGCTCGTCGTACGCCGACTAACAGGGAACTTTTTTGGCACAGTACTGTATATATATATATATATATATATATATATATATATATATATGGTGTATTTCACTTGTGCCGATTCCACTTCTGCCGAACCGGATGTCAAAACTCAAGAGTGGAATTGTGCCTACCTTAATCCGGCAAAACTCAGAAGTGGACTTCTGCCGAAAATTAATCTGTGCAAAACTCAAAAGTCGACTTCTGCCGAAAAGTAATCTGTGCCAAAGTCAAAAGTGGACTTCTGCCTAAAATTAATTCTAGCAAGAGTACATAATGGGAAGAGTATGACACTCTTCCCATCGGCCAGCTTGGCAGCGCGGTAGATGCGTTGCACAATAACGGCCAAAAAGGGTCCCAAACGGGACCCGGTCCCAAATGGGTACCTGGTACCCAAACGGGCCCTGCAGGTACCCAAACGGGCCCTCCAGGTACCCAAACGGGACCCAGGTACCCAAACGGGACCCAGGTACCCAAATGGGCCCTCCAAGTACCCAAATGAGACCCCAACGAATCTGATTGGCTGTTGGGGGTACCCAAACGGGACCCAGGTACCCAAACGGGACCCAGGTACCCAAATGGGACCTTTTTTCAAAGCCAACAGCCAATCAGATTGCAGCAGCCTTCAGCTCCGCCTAGAATCAAGCTACCGTAATCCCGCGTGCAGCAGCATACGTAGCGATGCCAATAATGCTGTTTTTTCTTGTTTTTTAGCATTTTGCTGCCCTAAAGACTTATTATAGAACCCAAACAAAGTATTGGTAAACTGATGAAGCTTATTTTTTAAAACAGACGTTGTTCAAAATGCGAACTTTTTGCCATTTTATGCCGTTTTTCAAGAATATACCTAATTTCAGCTGCATCTATGTTTGTGAGTGGGGAAAGAATCATGGTCGGATTGTTCCTATTTAGTGATGGTTAAAGACAGCAATATACCTATTGAACGTGAGACCAGCTGTTGTGGCTTGTTTTTTGCCCGATTTTGGTAGAATAAATTTCCCAGAATTTGACAGATTTTTTTGAATTGTCGTAAATTTGAAAGATTTAGTTTTTAGTTTGCAATTTGGTCGAACTGACCCCCTCATCCAAAATGGATTTATCGAATTTGATTCAGCGGATTTAGCGCTGCTAAATCTTTTTCTAAAATTCCAGTATTTAGCCGATGTAGCGGATTTAGCGCGCGCCTAAATCCGATAATTCCAATTCATCCAAACAATTTTGGATAAGCGTTTTGACTAAATCTGCTAAATCTCACATCTGCTAAATATGCTAAATCCGTGAATTTTGGATAAAACTTTCAGATTGTTGTACTGCACAACTTGGCTTCGTGCATTCGGCTCACTAATCATTTCCGCTTGTAACTTTGGTTATGCCATGCGTAACTGCTTTGAATGTTCAACACACAAATCAAAAGCTCAGAAATTGCACTTTTTGGTAATGTAATTTTAATGACAGTCAGTGTGACTTATGGTAACTCGAAAACTGACGGTAAGCAACTTTATTTTTTGTTCGCTCACCTAAAATGATTCGAGTGAGCGACATGCGCGAGCACTGCAGCTAGCCAATTCTGAGAGGGGGGGGGTGGGCGCGAAGCAACTTTTCCGCCCATTTTTTCTTCGTGAGCCACCATTTTAGCTTTGGGAGCCACCGATTTTGCCGTCGGTACCTTGAGCTACCTTCAAACATTCTGGGGGTGAAGCACCCTGTCTGGGGGGGGGGTGAGGTTGCCAACTGGGGGGGGGGGGGCGGGGCTGAAAACCCCCCCGCCCATTATGGTGAGCGTGAGCTGTGGAATGGTGTATTACACATCCAAAGCGGTAGAAGCAGTCTAAAGTTACAAACGTAAATACGAGGGCAACCCAGGTGCTAAATCTGGCAAATCCCCGTAATTTTAAGATGATTTAACTCGGCTATAAAATGTGTGCAATTTTAAATCCGCGGATTTATCGGATTTAAAAATTAATACTAATTTAAATGATATAAATGCTAAAAAACAAAAAACACAGCATTATTGGCATCGCTACGTATGCTGCTGCACGCGGGATTACGGTAGTTTGATTGTAGGCGGAGCTAAAGGCTGCTGCAATCTGATTGGCTGTTGGCTTTGAAAAGAGGTCCCATTTGGGTACCTGGGTCCCGTTTGGGTACCTGGGTCCCGTTTGGGTACCTGGGTCCCGTTTGGGTACCCCCAACAGCCAATCAGATTCGTTGGGGTCTCATTTGGGTACTTGGAGGGCCCATTTGGGTACCTGGGTCCCGTTTGGGTACCTGGGTCCCGTTTGGGTACCTGGAGGGCCCGTTTGGGTACCTGCAGGGCCCGCTTGGGTACCAGGTACCCATTTGGGACCGGGTCCCGTTTAGGACCCTTTTTGGCCGTTATTGTGCAACGCATCTACCGCGCTGCCAAGCTGGCCGATGGGAAGAGTGTCATACTTACTTATCACTACACATGCGCGCACACTAATGCGTATCGGTTCAATCTGAATAATCCAGTGGTAATTTATGACTGTGTTTTGTCAGACTACAATTGAGCCGCTGACTTATTGTAACTTACCGCATTACCTCAAATAAAACCCCGGGTGCTTTATTGTGTTGTGAAGGTCCAAACGGGGCATTGCTCATTTTGTATGTGTGGCTTGGCCGTAGTAGGTGGAAATTTCAGAACGCGCAACGAGAATTCTATGATTGTAAAGTTTATTTATTCTGTCGGCAACAGAACCATATGCTGCTTCTTGCCACGCATTTTACGTGCGTATTGGGTGAATGTTTTGTGTACTGTGCATGCGTAAAGCCTGGTTCATACTCGTCCCTAAGCGTGTTCCCTGTCCTTAAGCGTTGTCATTGTCCCTGTCCCTAGGTGTCCTTGTCCCTGTGTCGTCATGCTTTGTCCCTGTCCTTAAGAAATGTCCCTGTCCCTGAAAGGTCTATAGAAAATGTCCTTGTCCCTGTCCTTAGAGGTGATTGATTCATACTCCTTGAGGACATGGAAACAGTATTTCTCACATGAACTAATGCTCAAACGTCATTGGATAAACTGCGTTTTGTTTAAAGTACCGTAAAAAAGTTATCAACCCTATTTATAGGCTGAAAAAATAAAATCCAAAATTTCGAATATGGGATTCGAACTCTGCTCCATAGGTTGAAAAGCAAAAATCATAACCACTCGACTTCCAAGGTATGGAAATTGTGGCACTAGAACATCTTTATGAACTTCTGGTATATTTTGGGTTGGTATAAAAATTGAAAACCAACTATTTTTCCCGCAAATATGTGTTAAATAACACAAAAATAGCGATATTGGCTGTTATTCGTGTCACATGTAGTAATTGCCGTATTTTGATTGGCCGAGTTGCTTAGGGACAAGGAAAAAGTAGAACATTGTTCAACATTGCTTAGGGACACAAGGATAGTCCTTATGGCTGCTTAAGGACATTCCCTAAGCTGCTTAGGGACAAGTATGAATCAATCGCAGCTTACGGACAGGGAAAAGGAAAAGGACACCAGAAAAGTATGAATCAAACCCGCATAGGGACAGGGACATTTCTTAGGGACAAGGACAGTCCTTAAGGACGAGTATGAACCGGGCTTAATGCATACAAAGAAAACAGGATTGTATTCCCCACACCTAAGCGCTATTTGCCCTATTTGAGCTATTTAGTCAAAATTTCAAGGAATTACCCAAAATGACTTGCTATTTTTTGCTCCTAATGGTTAAGCCTAAGCCTAAGCTTCAGTCTAAGCGTAAGCCTAACACTAAGAAGAAAAATGTGTATTCCAAATGGTACATACTCGATATTTAAAAAAAGAAAGTAATAAGTTGTACAAAACTGGTGGGTTAGCCAGACGTAGCTGATTACATCTATAAGATTCAGCAGGGGAATACGTAAAAAAGTCGTCGAACGCTAGATCAGATCTACCTTTAATAATCTTAAATGTCAGAACAAGATCACGTTCTAGACGTCTGTATTCTAAACTACGTAACTTTAGTACGTTCAATGTATCCTTATATGGGAGATCACTTAAACCAGGTATGCGTTTTGTGTAACTTCTCTAAACACGCTCGATATCGTCTATTTCACGTAACAAATACGGGCTCCAAACTTCCGTACAGTACTCAACTAAAGGTCTAACAAAAACAGTGAACATGCTTACCAAGAACGAGCGGTCACGACTAGTAAACGAACGAAAAATACGAGACCCCATTAAAAGTGCTTTCTTTGAAACAGTTGAACAGTGATTAGAAAATGTAAAATTATTATTGATCAGTACACCGAGATCCGTGATTTTATTTACAATGGTAAGGTCACAGTTGCCCAGGCGATACACAGGAGGATTTACAAATGTGCCAAGAATAAAAACAGAACACTTTTTTGTGGCAACTGGAAGTTGCCACTAAACGGACCATTCGTAAACTCTCTCAAGATCGTCCTGTAACAAAGGTGATGCACCCTCAGCATCAGTTTCAATGAAAAGCTTCAAATCGTCAGCGTACATGACCATTTTTGAGTTCACAAAACAATCAAACAGATCATTAACAAAAATAGTAAAAAAAAACCGGTCCCAAAAGTGTTCCCTGGGGTACACCGCTGGTCACAGCAATAAGATGGGATACAGAGTCTTGTAGACAGACAACCTGTGTTCTATTTCTCAAAAAAGCAGAAAACCAATCTAATAATGTCCAGAAACACCAAAAGCAGCTAGCTTATGAATTAACTTATTGTGTGAAACAGAATCAAAAGCCTTGGAGAAATCAAGATAGCAAACATAAACCTTCTTCTTCTTCTTTAAACTGTAACACCAACTGTTAAGAGTATATAACAAGTTACTGGTAGTGGACTTATTTTTAACAAAACCGAACTGCTTTTCAGATAACAGATTATTTATACTCAAGTGATGCACGAGAGTGTCTCTAACAATACTCTCTAGAACTATAATACACACACACGTTAAGCTTATTGGCCTATAATTTTGTAGAGAGCTGCTATCACCTTTACGCTTGTAAGCAGGGATGACACGCGCCTTCAGCCACTGTCGTGGTAGGATCGCAGTTTCTAAAGAAGCAGTGAAAATTCTACTTAACGGGTAAGAAACCGCGCCGGCCACATGTTTTAATAAAAATGCTGGAAAACTCTCAGGCCCAAAAGAAAGCGTCGGCCGTAATTTTCTTAAAGCATTCTCAACTTGTACAGATGTGACAGACAACGAGCTAAGTCTTGCAGCTGTTTTACAGCTGAAAGGGGGGAGCACCCCGTTATCATTCGTGAAAACAGACGCAAAATGCTTATTGAAAACGGATGCTTTCTCAGACGCAGTAATATGCTGCTGGCATTCATAAATAAGGGAAGGGATACAGTCCCGTGACGTTAACTTATCATTTACGTATCTAAAAAATTTACGCTTATCATCAGATTTCAGGCAAGCATTTTCTGCATCATGGACATCTTGTTTTCTAAGAGAATTTGCAGTAAAAGCAGCACGTTTATACTGTACGTAAAATTCGCGAGTACGTGCAATTTTATATTTTCGCCATGTGGCTTTTTTATGAGCGTACGCCCGTGCGGTATGATATGACCATTTAAATTTCTTTTTCGGAACATGCTTCGGAATGAATAGTTCGATAGCATACGACAAAACATGGGAAAATACCTCCCACAATTTTTCAACGCTGAAAGTATTA
>JASANF010002581.1:0-16504 GCA_030248245.1 Trissonchulus sp. WLG1_4 | reverse complement strand
ATGTGAATACGGGCCTTAGTATGTGAATACAAAGCCACTACACTAAGGTTAGTGTTAGTGTTTAGTAGCACTAACACTAACACTAACTTGAGTGTAAGTATGTGAATACAACTTAGTGCTACGAAGCACTTAAAGTTAGGGTTTACACTAACTTTAAGTGTTAGTGTTAGTATGTGAATACGGGCCATTGTCTTGAAACGGATATTGTAATATTTATAGTACTAGTACTAGTACTACATACAAATAGCTTTTGATTTTTTATTCTAGCATTCTTATGTTGCAGTGCTTATTCTTTATCAAGAATGCTGTGCTTCTTGTGTCCAATTTCTTGTATTACTTCAACTAACTCAATGAAAGCCGAAGGTCGAAGGTCCTCGGTTTTTCACGCTACACTGAAAAATTATGTAATCTGTGTAAACCTTACTATCTAACATCTAGGAGAGGGGTGATGGTACAGCCGCCCCCCGCCCCCCAATTTTTTCCAAGTGAGGGTTTTTTTAGGGTTTACGAGTGGGTCCAGACTCAAGTTCTCTTAACTGGACCCAGCAAAAATTAACCTGACCCAAGTCAGACCCAAAGGCGTATATATATAGATAGGGAGGGGAGTGGCGGGGATCGCGACCCCGCCCCCCTTTTGGTTGAATTTTAAGAAATTGTCAACAAGGGTTTGGTTTTGGTTTTATCGCCCCGCCGAAAAAATTTTTTGATACGTCTCCAGTTGACCAAATTTTGCCTAAAAATCCAAAAGTTCTCGAATTTTTTTTCTGAGGGCGACCGTATCCAGACCCCTGCCGCTCTATGGCTGACTAGTCCTTGTTATTATCTTTCATCAAAGCCTATGCATGTCTACAAAAGTACATTATGCTGAATTTTCTTGTATAATACACTGTCTAATGTGACGTTCCCATGTTTAGTTTTTAATTTTCCTGTCGGAAAAAATTTCTGATACATCTTTAGTTGACCAAATTCGGCGTAAACAGTTAAAAAATCTCCATTTTTTCCGGGGGCCGCCGCCCCCAGACCCCTGCAACCGGGTCACTGATCTTGCGTTTACACTGCGAATTAAAGTGCTAAATTACTGTAAATACTAAAATGAATGTCAAAAGCGTATTTAATTGTACAGAAAGTCAAAAGTGCATAGAAGGGTTGCATATAGAAAACGTGAGTAAAAGTAAAAAAAATTTTTTTGAAAATATTGCAAAATATAGGGTCTTTTTGAAGGGGGTTCCGGTTCCGGTTCCGGTTCCGGTATTTTTAGGTGGTTCCGGTTCCGGTTCCGGTTCCGGTAGTTTTAGGGTTCCGGTCGATCCCTGCCTTGCTCCCCTTTTGTTTTTTGTAATCTCATTGTTTTGCTTAAAATTTGGCAAAAACACATATAGACATAGAAATTGTGTCTTGACTCTGTAATTGCATTTTAACTTTTTACTATTTTTTGAAACATTTTCTTTTCTGCGTTCTGTATTTTTTCGTCATTTTTCTGTGATTCTGTCATTATTTTGGTATCATTGAAGTTTTTTTGCAGCTTACATCAACGGTAAAGATGATGCAAAATCGTACTGGTGTTGAAGACGATAGGAATGTCATCCTTTGGATTCAACAAGATTCATGATCCCGTTATATATTAAATATGTATGTACATATATATTTAATATGCACATTTTCAGAATATGTGCAGATTTCTTCATATTTTTATCATATGTTTTCAAATATATCAGAGGCGGATCCAGAAATTTTTTCCGGGGGGGGGGGGCGACCATTACAAATACAGTAGAATACAAATGCATAGTTGCGGGAGTCTGGGGGCGGCTAGACACCTTTACTGTTTTTGACCCCGGGATACCCTCTAAAATCTGCAACTTCTATCAAGGCAAGGCACACAGTTGCGGGGGTCTGGCGGCGGAAGGCTTCGGTCAACTGGAGCCGTATCAGACATTTTTTCCGACAAAATTTAAAACAACGGATGGGAACGTTATAGCAGGCGGGGAAAAAAAACCCGCATTTTCATATTTCGTCATGTAGCTCATAGACTATACGTTTTCACGGGAAACCAAAAAAATCTGTCGTAGGCCTAACCTTGCTCTAAATGCTGGCACCGGTTTCATTTCGCTATCTCTTACCATTTTTTGGCGGGAAGCCAAAAACTTGCCGGGAAAAAAAACCCATTTGGGGGAAAAAAACCCATGTGGGGGAAAAAAAACCCACCCCATAAATCACCCGAAAAGTGTGTTAGCGGTAGTTTTTTAACGCTATGGCACGTATTAGGAGTAGTAGAGGCCACTGATGTCAAAACTATGCGCAGATTTGCTATGGGGCCTCAGGTAGACAAGTTTGAAAACTGCCCTTCGCAGCCCATTATAAAATTTTGAATTTTCAGATTTGAAAACAAAACACCTTAATTTCGCCTGAAAACGTTGAAAACAACTAAAAAGTTGCTATTACGCTTCAAATACATGCAAAATCTGCACTTTATGGCTACTTTTTACGCCATCGACCCTCCATGGAGGATACCGTAAGTGGGTGTGACTGGTCGTGACGGACATAGTTTAATTTTATTCGGTTATTTGGCGTTTAAACAAGAGAAATTAACAGGTTATAATTAAAAACATACAAAAAACTGGCAATAGTACTAGATAATACTACTTTCCGCTCCAAAGGGACCTCAAAATGACAAAGTCCGACTATTAGGCCTGTATTCCAGAAATAGATCAAGAAAGTGTCAGTATGCGCATTTGTGTTAACAATAAACGTCTTTTTGCACTACCATGAGTCTTTTGGAGTAGCTACAAGGTTTTTCGACATCACCAGACCATTTTCAAAAAGTGGGTTTTTTTTCCCCCACATGGGTTTTTTTTACCCCGTCTAATTTCGGTCATGCCCCCCCCTCGTACGAAAGAAGGAGGGACCTGCCACTGCGGTCATGAATAGAGGAAGGGTAGTCCTCTGTAAAAGTGTTTTTACATTTGAGCTCGCATCTTTTAGTGCTGAGAAATGAGACTCCAAAATTCACCTCCCTTGGAGCCATGTCGGGTCAAAAATGAGGGGTCAAAATTTTTGCCTCATAAAAAGTACAAACGAGACCCCGTTTGGATACCGCTTATATACGTTTGCCTACAGGGACTGTACTATACGCTGGCAAATTTTTAGGCCTGTACCACATACCCAAGTTCCGGAACCCGGGTGGGTTTTTTTTCCCCCAAAAAATGGGGTGGGTTTTTTTTTCCCCGCCTGCTATACATCAGACAATTACACATGTAAATGTAGCATAATATACACATGTAGACATGAAATTGCAGCACAATGCACTTTGATGAATAGGCTTTAATAACAAGGAATAGTGAGCAACAAAGTCGCAGGGGTCCGGGGGCCGCAGCCCCCAGAAAAAAATTTGGGGTAATTTTTTATTTTTAGACCAAATTTGCTCAATTGGAGACGTATCAGAAAATTTTCCCGGCCGGACCATAAATACCAAAGGGGGGACCCTTGTGTAAAATTTCAGTCTGAAAAAGGGGTTTTTTTTATTGGGGGGGCCCCCGCGGCCCCCCCCCCCCGGGTTCGGTGTTTTTTTTTTTTTTTTTTTTTTTTTTTTTTTTTTTTTTTTTTTTTTTTTTTTTTTTTTTTTTTTTTTTTTTTTTTTTTTTATATTTTTATATATTTATATATATATATATATATATATATATATATATATATATATATATATATATATATATATATATATATATATATATATTTTTGATTCAGTTCTAGGATTGCCTGATCAAGTGGGTGCTCACGTTTAATTATTATGCCGACCACATCAGCCCGAAATTCGGTTTCTGATGAATCAGTCCAGTGTGCGAAGTGTAATGCCACTATTGGGTCCATGGACTATACTATAAACTGTGGACTGTGCGCTAGCAAGTTTCACTGCACATGCGTCAATATTTCCAACGAACAATATAAGAAATTTGAACGCGCTGGAGCGATGCTGTACGTGTCTGTGACTTGCGATAGCTGCAAAAAATTACCGGCACGCATCAAAGCACTTGAGGAGGCTATCGGTTCTCAAGAAAACCGCTCCCCCCAGGTCCAGCCGCAACCAGCTCCGATTCCAGCCGTGCCCGAAGAACTCCTAGCGAATATTATCACCGCCGTAATGATGAAGATCATGCCTGAACTGCGAAACATGATCGATGATATCGTGACTACAACGACCGAAAAAGCGGAAAAGAAGCTTAACCTCGTCGTTCTAGGACTGCCCAAGGATCACCCTTCCCATGATCCGATCAACATCTCAGAAGCGGTTGGTCTAATGGCTGATTCAGCCAATGTGAGTCGAAGTGATATTTTGGCCTCATTTCGCGATGGCTTACCGGGTACCAAAAGCGAGGGAATTGTCAAAGTGAAATTTTCTAACCTATCGGCCCGTCAGGCCTTCCTAAATAAGTCGAAAAATTTTCGTTCACTTGGTGACATTTTTGCTCGCGTTTGGGTTAGGCCCGATTTAACGTATAATGAACGTGTTGCTGATAGAAAGTTGCGCGGTCAGCTTGCAGCTAGGCGTGCACAAGGTGAAAATGTTGTGATACAACGTGGTGTCATTGTGCCAGGTCGTCTCTTGCCCCCAAACGGGCATTAGAGATCGGTTCGGTTACAAAGTTAACTAGTTATAATAAGGCTGTCTTGATGAATGCACGTAGTTTGTGCAACAAAATGGACTTGTTGAGATATGAAATAAATTCAGTAGACCAGTACCACTTTTTGTTTATAACCGAAACCTGGCTACATTCTAATATTTCTTTGTCTGATTTTCATTTCGCGAATAGATATTTTTTGTATAGATGTGACCGGGTTGGCAGGCGAGGTGGTGGAGTAGCAGCCATTATACACAAGTCCTATTCAGTCTATGAAGTTGATACTTATTCGAATGAAGGAACCGAAATTTTGGTTATTGAACTCAAGATGGGAAAAAAGTTCTGTAGAATTATTCTTTGTTATATTCCCCCAAATCTCTCTCTAACACAATCTCATGTAGTTTTAGACAAAATAAGTACCCTTTTGCCCTCAAAAAGTTACGACTGCATAATCTTAGGAGACTTTAATCTTCCTGCAGTAAATTGGATGAAGCTTGAAACTACTACACCTGGCTATGCTGAATCATTTCTCGAATTCTTTATTCAGAATGGTTTCGAACAATACGTTTTAGAACCTACTCGTGAAAATCATGTTCTTGATGTTATTTTTGCCAACAATCCCACTTTAGTTAGCAATGTTTCAGTTGATGCACCGTTTGGAGACAGCGATCACTCTAAAGTTTGTTTTAACTTAAGTGTTACGACTTCAACTAGCAGTCTCGTCGAAATTAGAAAGTGCTTCAAACGTGCTGATTATACAGCTATCAATGATTTTATTTTTGCAACTGATTGGGAGCTACTTTTTTCGAATAGCATGGATGTTAACTATTTATGGGCGTGTGTTAAAGGTGTCCTTAACACTGCCATAGATAAGTACGTACCTAGTGTTAAGAATAGATCATCTTCGCCACGTAATCCTTTGTCTAGTGAATCTTTGAAATTACGTAAACTCAAACACAAACTTTGGCGTAAATATAAACTCACGAAAAACGAAAACGTTTTAAAAGCCTTCAAACAAACGGTTAAAAAGTTTAAAAAATCATGTGCCCAAGATTTCTTGAAGATTGAGACTGACATTCTAAGATCTGAAGATCCCAAACGTTTTTGGAATTTCGTTAATAAACGCATGCATTTAAAAAGTAATCCTGAAGTATTAGTCCATAATAATGTCGCAATAACAGATATCCATTCTCAAGCCGCCACTTTTAATGACTATCTTTCTTCCGTTTTTACTGTTGAAAACGATGATGTTACTTGCGATTTTGCTTATCCAATTGTAAAGTTTTTGAGCGACATATACGTAAGTGATGATGATTTATTGCGTTCACTTCGCAAACTTAAGCCCAAATCTTCCCATGGACCGGATAACTTTCCTCCTGAATTTTTAAAAAAAATTCGTTTTTCTATTGCACCCATTTTAAAAATTATTTTTCAAGTTTCCCTAAATTCAGGTGTTGTTCCTTTCGACTGGAAAAGTGCCAACGTGATCCCAATTTATAAACAAAAGGGTAGTCGATCCTCTGTTACATCTTACCGTCCTATTAGTCTCACGTCTTCCATCGTTTCACGTCTTGAAACTATAATTAAAGAAAGACTTCTTATTCATTTGAAATGCAATAATATACTTAGCGACGCTCAACATGGAGGGTTATCTGGAAAAAGTACTGTTACTCAATTATTGGAATGTTTAAATGATTGGACATCGATCCTCGACTCTCGAAAAGCTGTGGGTGTTATTTATCTTGACTTAGCTAAAGCTTTCGACACCGTTCCTCACAACAAACTGGTAAATAAATTACAAATCTGCGGTGTCAGAGATCCGTTATTAACATGGATAAGAAATTTCCTAAGTAATCGATTTCAGCGCGTTAAGATTAACAGTACCTTTTCTGATTGGGCCGCTGTTACCAGCGGAGTCCCCCAAGGTTCAGTTCTCGGACCCCTTCTATTTTTAATTTACATAAATGATTTAGTTAAGGTCATCAAATTCTCCACTATAAAAATTTTTGTTGATGATACAAAATTATTTTTTACTGTCAGCACTTCTGCTGATGTGCTTCAAGTTCAAAATGACCTGGACAGTTTATGTTCATGGGCAACCAAGTATCAGTTACAGTTATCAGTACCAAAATGTCATTTACTCATACTTGGTTCATCCCCCATGGACCTTAAATTGTATATAAATAATGAGGAGCTACCTAGTAACCTTAAGTTCAAGGAACATTGTTATAAAATAGGCAATGCAGCATTTTGGACTTGTGCTCAAATTTTCCGAAATTTCAAAACTACTGACAGAGCCTTTTTAATTAAAATGTACGTAATTTTTGTTAGATCAAAGTTGGAGTATGCTTCACCCGTTTGGAGTCCCCATCAAGTTTATTTAATAGATAAAATTGAACGAGTTCAAAAATTCTTCACTCGCAAAGTTCCAGGTCTCGCGGAACTCGATTATAAGGATAGATTAACTGTGTTAGGGTTGCAGAGTTTAGAACTAAGACGTCTTATAAATGACTTGAAGTTAACTTATGAAATAATTTATAATCAAATCTGTTTGAAATTTGACAATTTTTTTACTTATAGAACTTGTTCATCTAACCGTGGTCATTTGCTCAAATTAGCTCTACCTGTAATTAGGTCAGATACCATAAAGTATTTCTTTGCAGTACGTACAATACCCATCTGGAATGATTTACCATCCGAAATTGTTTTCAGCCCATCTTTGTCCACCTTTCTAAAACAGTTAAATACAGTTGATTTTTCCCCATACTTAAAAGGTACTTATATACGTTAAACGTCATACCTGCCGTAGTCATCCCTTGATCCGTCTGTTTTTTTTTTGAGTCGAACCATGGAGGGCGTTTCAATGGCTGCTACTCCAGCCTCGCCCATCCAGTGACAGTATATACACGTTTTGAATTTAGTGTATTTCTTCGTCTTTGTCTCGTCTGTACTTGTTGCAGAGTTGCCGATAAGGATTGATTCCTCACTCGAACAGCGATGAATATAAAATAGTACTACTGGACTGATTCGGACAAACAAACGTTGCTTCTTGTTATTTTTCGTTTGTTGTTTTTTTTGTTACAGTTGATGTGTCGGGACAATTTTTCCTTTCTTTCTTAGTTGTGTCAATTTTTTTATTGTCTTCTCTGTGTGCTTTACTGTTTCACGAATAAACTACTACTACTACTACTACTACTACTACTACTATATATATATATATATATATATATATTATAGTGACAAGCGTCAATGAGTTCATCTGTTTTGTCGCTCGGCTGTTTTTTGCTAATATGTATATATGCTCTTTGCTTTTAGTTATCCTTCCGTAGTGCGGTTGCAGACTGCTCTCTAACAAGTGTTGTATCGCTTACAATCTTTATAAGCATTTGCACAGGTGACAGGTGCGTTATTTTTTTGTTCATACATTGACAGTTAACGTCTTTGCATCAACACATGGGTTCCGCTGAGCTAAATGTCGCTTGCGCCAAGGCCAGTTGGCTTGCGGGGAGTACCCCAGTCGTTGGACGGGCTCCAGTAAGCATGACACAGAAATCCGTCTGTGTATAGCTAGAAAAAAAACCCGTCTGTAACGCCAGTATTCCGAGCCTTCCGCTCCCCCAGCGTATATATGTATGTATATATTTTTTAGTGAATCTGGGTTATCTTTTTATATGAATTAAAATTGGTCAATTTGTAGATATATTGATCGTAAATTTTCAAAATCGTCAAGTGGGAATAACTTACAAAAAAGTTACAAAAAAATTACAAAAAAGTTACAAAAAAATTACAAAAAAGTTACAAAAACATTTTTGTATTTTTTATCAAAAACTGGTTTTTTATATAGAATTCGGCCAGTTTGTAGATATACTGATCGTTGAAATTCAAAATCGTCAACTGGGAAAAAACTTACAAAAAAGTTACAAAAAAATTACAAAAAAGTTACAAAAAAATTACAAAAAAGTTACAAAAAATTTTGTATATGTTTTCAACTGCGAATTACAAAAAAGTTACAAAAAAATTACAAACTTGCACTCGAATTACAAAAAAATTACATAAAAGTTACAAAAAAATTACAAAATTATTACAAAAAATGACAAAAAAGTTACAAACTTGCACAGTGAAATTACAAAAATGTGACAAAAAAATTACAAATTTATTACATATTGTTTGTAATAAATTTGTAATTTTTTTGTAATATTTTTGTAATCAGATTTTTTCCTGTGAAATCGCAGGCCGAATTGCAGTCTGGCGTTTAAAACGCTGCGGAAAAATCAAGACGCATTCATTCCGCATTGAAATCGCTGCGTCTGTTTTGCGTTTTGCGTTTAAAATCAGACAGTGCGTTTAGCCGCAGCGGTGAAAACGCTGCGGCAAAATCGCAGTAAAATCGCAGCGTGTGAATCGGCCTTAAGGACTAGCTCCAAAAGTTGGCGTTTGATGTTTGAATGGTTATGGTTGTGGCAGGCGCAGGCAGGGGCGGCGGATCTAGCTAGGGACGGGGGGCAGCGGTGCAAAAAAATTATTTTCAAAACTCAGTTTCATAAAAAGTTGTAAATTCTATAAACTGAAATTCTGGGGAGTCGTCCGTCGTCTGAGAAACCGCTAACAGTCTAACACACTTTGAGGTGATATATGCTGTTGGTTTTTTCCCCACTTGGTTTTTCCTCCGGTAAGTTTTTGACTTCCCACTAAAAAACAGTGTATATATAAGAAATAGCTAAATGAAACCGGTTCCAGAGAGTGTTAGAGCAAGGTTTAGCCTACGATAGTTTTTTCGGTTTTTTGCAAAAACGAATAGTGAGAATGCGTTTTTTTTCCTTCGTTTTCATATGTACGTATTTTTCTGTGTATATATTCAGAAAAGAGTATATACTACTTAATCAGCTTCTGCTAAGCTGCAATAATGCATCTGTGCAAAAAGGGTAAAATTACGTAATTAGTAATTCGATTCACTGTTACAGTAAAGTGCAATAACCTGACTTATACTGCACGCAACAGCGTGCACTCTACTTATACTGCACCCTATACTCGAATCGATTTACAAGTCACTTATAGCACTGTTTGTTGTGCTAAAAGTAATTGATACGCATGTGTGAAACCCTCGTGCAGGTGAACTCGTGTGCTTCCACAGGAAGAAACTGGATATCAAAAATATCTCAGATATCTTTAAATAATATCTGGGGAGCAAGGCGGCTCCTACAAGAAGCATATATACTTGGCCGAATAGCTCAAGCATATATGCGGGTCTCCCCGTTAAATTGTGGGTCCTCAATTCTTTATAACCTATACTCGTTTTCTCGTGCTTCATGCACTTTAATCGTATTTCTAAGCTGTATTGTTGACTGTTAACATTTCAAAAGACTTTCATAAACCCATAATACATAAATAAACTGTTTAAGAGTTTTTAATTTTACGTGTAAATCACCACACTTATGTTTTATTTATTTGTATATGTGATGAAATGTACTTTTAAATGTGTATGAATTTACAATTTGTATATATGTCTCACACTCTTTCATTAAGCCCTAGTATATATACGTAACTGAACCAAGACCTGCGTATGTATATTTACCTAATACGTACGTACTATTATTATTATACTATTTATTAATATAAAATAATCCTTTATATACATACATGTACACGGGGTCTCAGGCTTGTCGCGGATTTTTCGAAATACTGGGGCGGGGGCTTGTCCCGACGTTTCGGGGTTTTGAATTAACGACAACAACGTACAAAATTTCCTATTTTTCTCTAAAATTGGGAAAATTTTCGCAGAGTTTTAAAAATTATCGCAACTTTTTGCTCATTTTTGAAGCATTTCACAAAGATCTGGGGCACAATTTCAGTTTTCAGGTACCTTTTTTGCAGCACACCAAAGGGGAGGAAGGGGAGGGGTACCCAAAATGTTTGTGCTGTTATAGATATATGTATATATATATATATATATATATATATATATATATATATATATATATATATATATATATATATATATATATATATATATATATATATATATATATATATATATATATATATATATATATATATATTTAATATATATATATATATATATTAGGGATCGACCGGATATCCGGATCCGGCGCCGGATCCGGATCCAAACCTGCCGGATCCGGATCCAGTATCGAATTGGCACTTCTTGACGACATCTATTTGTTCCAAGGGTCCCCCCTTTGGTTTTTATGGTCCGGCCGGAAAATTTTTCTGATGCGTCCCCCCCAATTGACCAAATTTGGCCTAAAAATCAAAAATTTCCCACATTTTTTTCCTGGGGGCTGCCACCCCCAGACTCCTGCAACTCTTTGGCTAACTATTCCTTGTCATTATCTTTCATCAAAGCCTATACATGAGTACATTATGCTGCATTTGCATTAGGGATGTACCGAAAATTCGGTATTCGGTATTCGGTTTTCGGCCGAAAAACGGGTATTCGGTATTCGGTACCGAAAAGTCACTTTTCGTCCGAATACCGAATAGTTCAAAAATCAAGGAAATTCCAAATCAAGCAACGTTTAGAATAAGAACTCATTTTATTAATCTTTCAATTAGCACTACACTTCGACCTGAGGTCCTGAGATGTGCACAAAAAAACATGAAAACCGTATATGTGTTAGCTAATAACCTCTAATTAGCATTTGTGAGGCATTTAACACAACACATATTTGCGTGAATTTTTGATGGATGCTTATAAGAATCGTCAAAATTCAAAGAAATTTGAAAATGCTAGTAAACTCTGCAAAGTTTACAAGCAGTTTATATAACTGTCCCACTTCACTCCAAAACCAGGACAACACGCTGAGACAGCCTGGGTGAAAAGGGACAAGCCTTCATAAAATATAAAAGCAAGTTGCAGGGGTCTGGGGGCTGATTGCGGCAGCCCCCAGCAACAAATGCTAATTTTTTATGTTTAGACCGAATTTGGTCAGTTGGAGACGTATATATCGGAAATTTTTTATTCATTGGTAGCTGAAAAACTTTAGGCCAGCTGGCCTCGAGTCCAGAGGTTTCGAGGCCTATATATTACTTAGAAACATGAGCAGTTAGAATCCAATTTATTAGTGCAATAGTTAGGCGAAAGATGGCCGTTATAACTGCCGCCAGCATTAATGGATCTGTTCACGTGGAGCACAGGACGACCCGAAAAGTTGAAAATAGAGTTTTTCCCCGCACCACCATAAAACATGTTTCTAAGTTGAAAAATTGTGAGTTTGCATTTACTGCCTAAACCGAATCTGAGCTTATAATATGTATCTAGTTGTTACGCTCAACTTGCATGTTTCAGCACTTTTTAGGTGGGGGGGGGGGGACTGGGGGTGTCCCTTTTCGCCCCAAAAAACTGTTCCACTCCATCCCGGGGCACTATACATAGTACTTATATATTTATCTATACGTAGTATTTTATTTTTCTGGACCTTTAAAATCTGAGAAAACTTTGCTTGACAAATGACAACTATTCGGTATTCGGTATTCGGTATTCGGTTTTCGGCCGAAAATGAAAAACCGAATATTCGGTATTCGGTGAAATTGTTTTCGGTCCCATCCCTAATTTGCATGTCTACACGAGTATAGTATGCTGCATTTAGTTGTGTAATACACTGTCTTCTGTCTGATGTGACATTCCCTGTCGGAAAAAAATTTCTGATACGTCTCCAGTTGACCAAATTCAACCTAAAAATTGAAAAATTCTCCATTTTTTCCTGGGTGCACCACTGGTTTTTACTACAAACAGACTCAATTCATTGCCCTCGATATGGCTGCGGCTATAACAAATTAGCGTGAAGCTGAAAAGCTATTATAAAAAGTCAAAAAAATTCTTCAGACCCCCGCCCACCCCCCGAAATCTAAGTCTGGGACAGTCAGTTGTCAATTTAGACAAAAAATTTGAAAATTTTTTGAAAAAAAAAATTTTGAAAAATGTCTGTGTGTCTCAGGCTGGATCCGGATCCGGATCCGGATCCAGATCCGGCCGGATCCAGTGGATCCGGATCCGAATCCGGCAGAAATTTTGGATCCGGTCGATCCCTAATTTGTGTGTGTGTGTATGTGTGTGTGTGTGTATGCTCCCCTATTTTCTCAGCTGTCCATACGGGTCGCTTCTGTGGCGTGGATCTGAGCTGACCTAACCGGAGCATAATTCTTAATTCAGGCTTTAGCCTTAGGTGAACCGGTAAGGTGAACAAGAAGTTATGCCTAAAGCTATTAGCTTAATCAAAACTTTGAGCATAATATAATTGAAAGTATAAAGGGACATAGAGGGGGGACATGAAGCTGAAGAAGACTAAAAAGTAGTGTACAGGAAAATTTGGGTTGATTAATTCCAATTAGGGAAGTCCAAAAAAACCTTCTATATACATATACATATATATATATATATATATATATATATATATATATATATATATCAGGGTTGGCAGTCTCGGTCTCGGTCTCGGTCTCGGTCTCGTAAAAAAACCGAGACTAGGCTGGTCTCGGTCTCGGTCTCGGTCTCGGTCTCGGTAGTAAAACCGAGACCTGCCATAGGGTGGTCTCGGTATTTCAGATGACACTTGAAGTTTTGAAAATTTTGCAAGATCAGTAAGATATTTTTCGGAAAATTTAAGTTTCAAAATAGACCGTGAGGCATGAAAAGTAAACTGTCTGCTGCAGAAAGGTAATGTCAGTGCACTGGCAAATTTTAGCGAACTTCCAGTTTAAACTTTTATTATACACCGCCTAGTTTTATCAAGCTACAGTTTCGAACTAAGGTTTGAGCTAGAATGGGTTGCCTGAGGCCTGACTTATCTGGAACCTTTCAAGCATATATCGGTCAAAAGTAAAATACAGACCATCATTTACCAGATAGTGCTAACTTAGTAGTTAATTTGTAATTTAAAAAAATGCTGGCTTCTGCAACTTTACCAAGCGCGAACTGAGTGTGCAGTTTATTTGAACTTTCTTGAGCTAGCCCCAACCTTTTACCGCATGTCAAAACATGAAGGATTTGCAAAAACTTAGGCACCACAACAAATTTTTTTGACTATAACGTGGTTGGGGTTGAGGCAACAAGCCTTCCGGCCTCCCCCCCCCCCATATAACTGAGTCAGCAGGAGAAACTCTTCGTGTTCGTGATGGTGCTACTATCAGAACTTCTGATAGTAGCACCAGCACTGACGATTCTACGCTGGCACCGGAGTTAGGCTGCACAACTGCCAACCTAAGTATGCAGTATGCACTACACAATGCCTGTAATAAAACGCCCAAAACGCCCTGTTAAGAATGTTGCGAAATTTTTAAAAAATATCCAAAAGTTGTCAGAATAGCAGGAAAACGATCGTCTTCTCCGGTTGTCAATTACTCTCATGCATCCGGTCGTTCAATGATAAGTTTCTTGCAACTTAATGGTCACTTTTATCATACTTAATCTCAAATTTTTCACGTTTCAAAATACCTCGTGTCTAAAATTGAAATTTTAAAAAAGGTCTCCGAGGGCTGGTCTCGGTCTCGTAGGTCTCGTTTGGGTGGTCTCGGTTGCCTGGTCTCGGTCTCGGACTCGGTCTCGGTCTCGGTTGCAAACCCGAGACTTGCCAACCCTGATATATATATATATATATATATATATATTTATATATATATATATATATATATAGAAATAAAGCTTGGTACATATACTGGTAAGATAACCCATATATAAACATCCATCCCCAGAAAGCGGAAAATCAGTTCACTTTTCAACACCCCGCTACTCTGTACTCACATAATTCCTGAGTCAGCCATCACCCACCCTCCCCCCCGCCCTAAAATCGCTGTAACATCTGATTATGCTTCAATAGTTAATAAAGTTCAAAACGACATACATACGTATTACGTACACTATATCCCATGTAATATTATTGACAGTACGTAAAACTAACAGTAAGCTACGTTCTGCTATATTTTCCAATATAAGTATAATTCCAATTATTACCTCGATTTACTAAGTACATATACACAAATACAATCGTATGCACATAAATACACACACTCTCATAGACACAACTGACAACACGCAGGTTTAAACAGACATAATATTATACCGTATACAATAATAATCTCCCGGTGAGCTTAATATATAATTTTGCGCCTTCCTCCTAGCGAGGCCTCATTTAATTTACTTAAACCTAAATATAGCCCAGGTTTCAACTTTGCCCATTTATAATATCACGTAGGTATAGTATGTAGCTAGCCACACGGAACCTAATCAATTATCGCACCGGCCCAGCTAGATAATGAGGGTGGGCAGGTAACAAATTGTGGTTCGCCACCTGCACAAATTAGATTCCCTCCCTCAAGCACAGGATATGGCCAAATTAAGGTTTGTCATACATATTATATGTAGGTATGCATATTATATGTAGATATATGTACATACTTACACATTACATACATACATGCATTATGCATACATACATACATACATACATACATACATACATACATATACATACATACATATGTACATGACCACCCACACGTGGAACTGATAAAACCCCAACGGTGGGGGTAGGGGAGCCGTCGACCCAGTGAGTGGGCGGCGGTTTACGCGAGTTTAAAAATTTGGAGATTTGAGGGAGGAGACCGGAGGCAGATCTGTGGGGGGACCGTACAGTTCTGGGGGGGGGGGTCCAGTATGTACAGGGTTAGTTTGGGGGAAAGCGATTCTCTCACACCCATGTATGAAAGGGGTTTTCACTCCACGCTCCACCTATGACTGGACTTCATTCAGCCAGAAAGTATTTTCCACCAAAAATCGTCTCAAGAATTTATTAGCAAAATCGTGCTCAGGAGCAGCACCAAAGTACCAAACGGTCATTGTTCACGACCTTGTCCCCCGCATTTTCCAGCGTCGATATTGTTTATATAGTTTATTTATTGCTGACATACAGAAACAATAAACTTGAGTTAGTTCCAATAAAGCTGTTTCCCTTAATATATATAATTTCCTTCCGTGATCATCCAGCATTACTAAAAGTAAGTAGGTTTACTACGTAATACATATAGTAGTCAATTACAATTACGCTAGATAAATCTGCTGCTAAAGGTCTCCATTCGTTTCCAGATTGATTCACAATTTCAGACAAACACCAAAGCTTACAAAAACTACGCGTACGCAAATCTACTCCATATAAGCCTCTCTCCGTTCCCCAGCATTATCTAAGGATAAAACCCCTGATATATACATGAAAATCAATACAGAGCGCATAAGCACGTATATGTGTGACTCTAGGTTTGATGCTTTATAGTATATGAACTGAAAACTGACTAGGGTAAAATGACGAAACCGGAGTTTTGCTTTTTTCACAGCTGGGGGGGTACCATTATATACCCTTTTTCAGTTTCAACCAAACAAATTTTAAAACGGGTTTACATCTCCGATCCCACCAAATAGCTAAATCTCCAAATTTACCCCCCCCCCCCTCATGTCAAAGGGATCCACCCGCTCCCCCCTTCCAAATATAGTCAGCTGCCAATGTTCCGGAGTTAGCTACAGATTTTTCTCCTCATTTTAATTCCATAAACCTCGGCCGGGCAGAAAAAGAAGCCTACTGATATGAACGGAAGCTGTTCTCTTTTAGAACTGCCTCTGTTGGCTTCCTATTAGATTTCTGCTATTTCTTCCTTTTTCCTCCCTTCACTTTAGTTATGTAGTCTAGTCTATGCCTGAGCCTGCCAACTTTTCTTATCACTTCAGTTGGCAAGAAAGAATAAGAGAATGTGGGCGAAAAAAGCATACACGAGTGCTTTGTTGAGATATGAAAAAAGCACTAATTACGTATGCGCTTAAAGTTAAGAATACGTATTTTAGAAATGCATATATGTAGCAATTAAAAGGCATTATGAAAAAGTTACGT